>JAODAL010011490.1:0-99809 GCA_025379985.1 Phyllomedusa bahiana
CATCAGAATTTTTTTGAATTTTGTCACAAACAAAAAATAGGATGTATGACCAAAATTTTTTACTAACCTTATACACAAGGTCACAAAAAACAATCTATAAATCACATGAATAGGTAAAAGTATCAAAAGTTTATTCCTACATAAAGTGGCATATGTCAGATTTGAAATATGAGGCTCTGTTAGGGAGGTCAAAACTGGTTGTGGTGGTAAGCGGTTAAACACTTCTAAGAATACACTAATAATTTTATAATAAAAACTCTTTAGTTTGTCATGGGATATTCCCTTGTAAAGTTAGCTGAAATGGAAAGAGATGGTATTTTATCCTAAATATTAGTTGCTTTACATGCTTAGTGATTTTGGCTCTCTGGAAGAATATTTTAACTTTGGATTTATGTCTGAAAACTTGCCAGGCACAGCATCCAGAAATTTGGGACCGTGTAGTGAAAACAAAGTAAAAAATACTGCATAGCACTTGGACCAGTGCGGAATTGAGTTTCTGTTTCCACCAGATCAGCTACTGTATGAATTTTACGGTCTTATCTATGGTATGAACCATTTAATATACTGTAATTCACTATTTTATGAGCTTATCTGTAATCCTGGAACCAGAATGAACAGATCACTAAAATGCTTGATTACATGCATTCATGACTGTCATCTGTAAAATTCACATATCTAATAATATCCTAAATGCTATATTAAGAAAAATGACTGTGTCCTGAAGTTACCCAGCGTCTGCTCTGATATTTTACAATGCATACTGTAACATCCAAGTGTCCTTTGGAAGGGACACCTCCTATTTTTGATCCAAATCCATTAGTTCCATTCTAGCTCCTGAAATTTCCTTCCAGAACAGATTTGATCAATTAGTTAATACATTTTCTGCGGCTTTTTAGTTCCTCGCTTACTCCTAGATGCATATTAGCTCATACTGTATATCTTGATGTGCGTTTATTTGGTGTTTATATTCTTATGTTACTGTAAAATGTAAATGAAATGCAGAAATCTATTAAATATAGTGAGCATAAATCTAGCCAAACTCTTGCAATGCCACAGAGACATAGTTAAAATATAGGCTGTTAATTGAGGGTAACTTTAAAAGATTCTGACATAAAAACCAACAATTACAATCAAATCTTTATTAAACTTTTATATTCTTTAAGTTTTACTCGGGAGACCTCCCACTGGCGGGAATAGTAGTAGCATTTCTCCATTTCCCATTACTCTAGGCAGTAGAAGCTAAAATATAATATTATAGCTAAACAATAATACACAAGTATAATGACAACAAATAGACTCTTGTACAATCTGTAAAGGAGAGAAAGAGACAATAAAATAGCAACATGTACTACAACAGGTAGTAAGAAGGGGATTGATGTCGTCCACCTTGGTAAACATATTTTGAAGTGAGGAACCTCTATACTGTGTCAGCAGAAAAGGATACCAGGTACTCAAGTTAGAAGTAGAAGAAGAGTCTGTGCAGTGACGCCTTCGTTGGGCTTTTCTAGAAGGGAGACTGCAAGAACCTGGAATTGAGTGAGCTGTATTTTTGACGGGTAAATGTTCAGTCATTGGCCAAGGAGGAAAGGTAACATTTTGGATATCCAAATCTTGAAGGAAGGATAGGAAGTCATCTGGAGAATGGATGGAGAATTTCTTGTCTCCTTTGCATATAACTAAGGCAAACAGGAAGCCCATCGGTAGTGAATATTATGCTCCTTAACTATGGTTAGGAGAGGCTTGAGTTCTGCTTATTGGGCAAAAGTGTGTCTGGAAAGGTCTTGGAGCAGCAGGAGAATCTAGGAGAATCTTTAAAAAAAAAAACTTTTGAGGCTGATGGACCAATATCTTTTTTGATCTGAAAGAAGTGGATACTACAGATGATGTCACGTGGGCGTTTTGGATCCAGGTTGGGTGGGAGGAGGGCCCTGTGTGTTCTGTCATTTCAATATATGTTTTGGATGGCCTACACAGCAGGTCATTGAAGATAGAGTTCAAAATGGGTGTAATGAGCTGGGATAGTGGATCCATTGGACCACCGCAAGCAGTGGTACTGGCCACACCAGGGAGCAGAGTCTAAGTGGGTCCCGGTTTTCACCAGAGCCCGCCTCAAAGCGGTATGGACTTGCTGCGGCGGGATTCCACCAGGTCACTACCCCTGATGTGACTTGCTTGCGGAGGCAGCTGAGGTGCAGCGTGGTACAGAATCGAGAGACGGAATCATAGTCGGAGTCAGGCCAGAAGGTGGAGGCAGGCAGCGAAGGTTCGAGGTCAGTGGACGAGAGCAGACGGGACTGGTACACAGGATCGGCAAACCGGAATCGAATAAGACTTCCTCGCATAGGTAAAGGGCGCTATGGATTCGGTGAGTAAGTTCCGGGGGAGGAGCCTTTATATAGGGTCAGAGGCCGGCAAAACCAATTACCGGCACGGTGTCCCTTTAAATCTGAAAGAGCCGGGGCACGCACGCCCTAAGGAGCGGGGCCGCGCGCACCGGCTGGCAGACAGACGCAGGGAAGCAGGAGCGAGGACTGGTAAGGGAGTGCGCCCGACGGAGTGAGTGCGCCCGCGTCCCGACATGCGGACCACGGCACCGCTTGCCTCGGGCGCAGGGGGACGAGTGTGCCTGTAGCCCGAACTGCAGGCTGCAGCGCTACTCATGACAATGGTAATAATGTCAGCTGTTGCAATAGACTCAGGCAATCCCCTGATTCTGATATTATTACATCTGTTTCTGTTCTCGAGATCATCTGTCCACTGTTGCAGAGCAAATATTTAGTTAGATTGTTGACATGCAGTCGATTGGAGAGCTTGTATAGAAGATGAGATGGAGCTCTGGGCCTGGTCCAGAGTGGACACCTTAGAGGTTAGAGTCACCAGTTCTGCATGTAAAAGGCACATTCTTCTTGCATTCATCTACTAACTGTTTTGCTAGTAGGGACATGTCCTGTTTAGATGGTAAAGCTTTAAGAAATTGTCACAAGCCAGAATTTGGAACTGAAGCAGGGTCAGGTGACTCACTGGCCATGCTCTGAGGTCTGACGTTGGCTTTGTCTTCAGTGCGCGATGGCGGCCAGGATGCATAAGCCATGGGTAGAAGGGTGCTGCCAAGATCCCGATCCATGTGGTCTGCAGCAATGTGAGTAGGCACAAGAGGTTGTGAGAAGTAATTTGTAATGTCACTTTGAGGTGGGGAGGAACAGGTAGAGGGCTTAAAGCTCCTCTTTTTGCATGCTTTCCCGTGATATTTGCCTTGTACGGGCTGGAATATGTGAGATGCGAGCAGAGCTTTCTGAAACACGTCTTCACCCTTCCATGTATAGGGCACACACCCTATACAACTCCAGAATTGGGACCACTCAGTCAAGATTCGGTAACTAAACCCCTCCAATAGACTTTTGCGAGTTTGGGGAGGAGAAGGTTAGTCTCTTCCTCTGAACTTCACTGAAACTATCGGTCCTTTGTCATTTCCATGTCTTATAATGTGACCTTCTGTGCCTTCACCCGGTATTGTGCACCTATAGGTCTCAGATGGGCCTCAGGTAAATATAGACTACGGGGTGAACAAGGAGAATAGAAAAGTGGTCTACCAGCCTCGGTGTCTTCCACTCCACTCTATATAACAGTAAAGAAAACTTACAATAATGCAGCTGAGACTGTTTTACTAAAAGCAATCCACAGAATGTACAGAATGTATAACATATGTTCTATATAATTTACATGATATATAGTTACAGTAACATACGTTCCTCAAAAGGTTATTACTAAGAAATAATAATAACCATAATAACTCAAAAGTTAATTAATATGAGAACATTAGTAGATAACTGCACATATTTATATAGTATTTACAATTACTCATATGACGACACCAAACAAATGCTCATGTAGCAATACATAACAGTAATGTTTTATGTATCGAAAATGGCTCAGAAGATTAATGTTGCTAAAAGGTCATGCAAGGTTCAATAAGACTAACAGTGAATATAGTTTAGACATGCTACAGTTTACTAGTCGGTGACATCGGCAACCGGGGCAACAAAATGGTCAGAGATCCCCGCTTAATTCATTTTTATAAATGTCAAATGATCCATATTGTCAGGGGAAAGACGGACACGTTTGTCAGTTATCACCCAGCCAGCTATGCGTTCCGTGATAACGCTGGCTGCTGGGCAGGATAAAATGTCTTCACCTATTCCACAGTATTAAAACTTTCCTCTCAAAACCCACACACCCCTTTATGCTTTATCCTACTCACACGTACTTATAATTTCCCTGCTTCTCCTTGCTGCTGGGAACATATCTCCTAATTCTGAGCCCCCTCAGCACATTCCCACAGTTGTTTCACCCTTTTCTTACAGATCAGCCAGCACAAACTCCTGTAACCCCTTAATCTCTAAACCCATTATCCGGCCCCCCGATATCCCTATCCCTCTGTCTAGAGTTTTTTGTAATGCATGTTGTAACGGCTGAGTAGTGGATCCGCTGGACCACCGCAAGCGATGGTAGTTAAGCCACGCCAGGGAACGGAATCTAAGTAGCCCCCGGTTTTCAACAGAGCCCGCCGCAAAGCGGGATGGACTTGCTGCGGCGTGAAGCTACCAGGTCGTCCCCCCTGACGTGACTTGCTTGCGGTGGCAGCCGAGGTGCAGCGTGGTACAGAGTCGTAGTCCGAGAATCGTAGTCGTGGCAGGCAGGAGGTCAGGGCAGGCGGCAAAGGTTCGTGGTTGTGGACAGGCAGGAAGGTCAGGGCTGGCGGCAGAGGTTCGGAGTCGAGAAACGTAGCAAGAGGTCTGGTACACGGTAAGACGAGAATATACTTAGGGAACGCTTTAGCTAAGGCACGAGGCAACATAGATCCAGCAAGGAGTGACAGAAGCGTAAACCTTAAATAGAGGAGGCGTCTGGCAATTAGCCAATTAAACCGGGACGCAGCCCTTTTAAATCTCCGAGAACGAGCGCCGCGCGCGCCTTAAGAGAACGGCGCACTGCGCGGCCTCGGCCGGCAGAGGGCGCGGACGGACAGGAACGAGGTCAGGTGAGTCCCTGTGTGCGCTGCGGGACCCGCCGCTCGTACCCGCAGCCATCGTCGCGCCCCACCCGGCACCACACCCGGGAGGGCAGACACGGGTGCGCCCGCGGCCCGCGGGCCGAGGAGCGGAGACACCCGTGACACATGTTATGTGTGCAACAAACTTCCCTTTATTCGATCTCTTCATCTTGCGCAACCTATCCTTCATTGGTCTAACAGAAACTTGGCTGACACCTTCTGACACAACCTCCCCTGCTGCACTCTCTTATGGCGGGCTTCAATTAACCACACATCCCCTCCTGGCAGCAAGCATGGTGGAGGTGTTGGCCTTCTCTGGTCGGATAACTACAGCTTTGTCCTGACTCCACCTATACCCTCCCTCACTCTCCCCTTTTTGAGGTGCACTCTGTCCGCATTTATACCCTCTCCAACCTCCAAGTGGCCATCATATACTGACCCCATTGCCTACAACTGTCTTTTTCAACCACTTCACCACCTAGCTTCCACACTTTTTATCTGCTGACATCCTCACTATTATTATGGGAGACTTTAACATCCTCATTGACACACAAAACTCAGCTGTCACCATATTACTATCTTTTTTATTCTCCTTCGACCTCTCACAGTGGTCTTCAGGAGCCACTCACACAGAGGGACACACACTAGATCTCATTTTCACCCTAAAGAACATCTCAATCTCTATTCTTCCTATATCAGGCCATAATTTCTCTCCCCTCCTCCTGTCAACTGTTCATCCAGGACACAAACTAGTACACACTCGCAGGAACCTCTGAAGTCTTGATCCTCAAACTCTCTCTGAGTCTGTTCTACCTCTCTCCACCATATTCACACTTCATGACCGTGACACAGCCACTGCATTTTACAACACCCCAATCACCTCTGCTCTTGACTTGGTTACCCCCTCATGCACAACAGAACTTGCTGAATCAAAAGACAGCCTTGGCACACAATGCTAACAAAAAGAGGTGAGTTTCTAGAGCTCCACAGAAGACTATCACACATACAGTAGAAACAAACACTCCTCAACTTCAAATCTTCACTTATTTCTGCCAAATATGATTACTTTGACTAAACAACGTTTATCACGTTCAATTCCCTGCTCTGTCTTCAATAGCCCCTCCCTCTGCTCTTATCTCAGCTGAAGATTTTGTCACACACTTAAAATGCCTACAGTCCCCACAACCTGTCTATACACCAGCACAGTGCTCTTCTCCTATGACCCACTTTGCCACTATCGCTAACAACACACTTTCCATACTACTCTCCAAATTCCACCTCACTATCTGTCCTCTTGATCCAATACCATCCTACCTCATCCTCAACCTTAATATTGTGATTAACCCAGCACTAACCATTATTTTCAATCTATAATTAAACTCTGGCATCATTCCCTCCTCCTTCAAACCTGCAACAGTCACACCTATCCTGAAGAAGTCATCTCTCGATCCATTTTCTTTATCTAACTATCGTCCCATCTCTCTACTACCATTTGCTTTAAAACTCCTTAAAGAGCATGTATATCTTAATTATCCTCCCATCTTTTATCTAACTTACTTCTTGACTCTATGCAATCTAGTTTCTGACCCTGACACTCTACCGAAACTGCCCTAAGTCGCAGTTGACTTGTTGATCACAAAAGCCTCCCAACACTACTCTATGCTCCTGCTCCAAGATCTTTCCTCTGCCTTTAACACAGTTGATCACTCACTACTCTTACAAATTCTCTTTTCCCTTGGCATCAAAAACTCAGCTCTTTCTAGGATCTCCTTTTACTTCTCCAAAAGGACGTTCAGCATCTCTCACGCTCACTCTACCTCTTCCTCTCACAATCTCTCTTCTGGGCACTGGACCCACTACTGTTCTCTCTCTATACCTTCCCTCATGCAATCTTTGCTCCTTACAGGATCTTCTTTTCTTCTATCCTCCTCTCAGCATCTCACACAACCATCTCCAAGATTTCTCCCGTGCTTTCCCCACCCTCTGGTACTCATTACCCCAACACATCAGACTCTCTGATACTGTATCATTACTAGTTTCAAACTAGTGTTTGCAACCTGAAAACCCATCTCTTCAGGATAGCATACAACCTACAATTACCCTTCAGCCATTACAACATAAAAAATTTTAAAAAGTTATACTTACCTACCTGTTCCCTGCTGTTGCCAATTCGGAGCTCTGTTCCTCTTCAACCTGACACTTAATTTTAAGTAAATCCCTCCTGCATGTCAGGAAGAGATCTCAGAAGTGGATGATGCAGGTCCTGTGACCCCTGGTGCAGCAGCATTAGGGGATAGGTAAATAAGTATAACTTTTAAAAAATGTTTTACTTTTCTTGAACTCATTTAAGAATAATTTATGTCCGCTGGGCCACGCCTTTAACAGCAACTCACATTATCTCTGGTACATTCTCTGACAATCTCTACAAAGAGGCTTAGCAGCAACTTCTACTTGCCCTGGTACTGGCTCCAGCAGCGGGTTTGACTATGGTAGTAAACCTAGTCTGTCTTTTTACTTTCCTCATTTTTGTGTCCTTTTTTTCCTTTTTTTTTCTTTTTAAGGAGAACAGACATCACACTGTGGTCTAAACCATTATATGTTGTGATTTGTGTCTAAAATGAATGTGTGTATATTATTTTGATGGATTATTATACATAAATTTGTGGATTATATTGTGGTATGTAATTTACTTCAGGTGAACTATTAAATACCTATTTTAGGATTATGTTATGGCTCCATATTTACCCATTATGGGAGGAGGGTGTGTAAGGTACCATTCAAATACATGATGAGGTCCTGAGTAGGCTGAACTATTTTTAAGTGTTTTTAAATGTACTATGTCTATGACTTTTTTTTTAGTTTAGTGGTTATAATGAAGTACTAAGTTTTGATATAATAATAGAGGTGTACAAAGCTTTTCTTGTGTTTCTAGTTCTTTCAGGAATAAATGATTGACTCATATATTGTTCCACCACTATAGATGATCAAGTTGTGTTGTTTTCATTTTTTTTTCTCTAGTAGCTGACTTAGTCTCTAACAGCAAATTTGGTAGCAGTGTACAGCACTTCTGCAAGTCTCTAAATAGTGCTGGCTTGGGGTTTACAATTGGTCTGGATAATGAGCCAACTTAAATTTTGCCCTCCTGTTGACTGACCTGGAGTTCTTGTTCTTTTCATGGCTACCATCTTGCCATGAGGAGTGGGAGATAGTGCTCTGGTCAATAACCCGGGAGACTGGTATCTATGAGACCGCCGTCAGAATATTGGACATTGGCGGCACCAATGTTTGAACGGGTTTGTGAGTATAATGTATAACATATTGTACATCTTGACCATGAAATAGGATTATGTATTTTGATAATATATCTCTTATTGGCTACAGTTTGGTTATGCCTACCATATCATTATCTATTTTAGTGTAATACATTCAATAACACTTTAATTAGTGTGTATGTGATACCTATTCTATATGTATTTTGAAAGTTCCTGGATGATTATGATTGTTAAAGGAGGTTGTTTTGTCCAATACAAAGTCCCTGATGAACCCTATTTATTTAAAGCAAGGGGGAAACGCGTAGGATAAGGTAATGGGAAAATATATCTCGAGTAGCTATTTTTAGGTACTGGATTTTGACCTAAGTAGTGTATTATTATATCAAGGAATCTTTGTATAGGTGTTTAAGATTTTGTACATAATTTGTAAGCTACACTTTTGGGGGTATTAGTACACTTTAGTATATATTTTTTGTATTTAGACTTAGATACTGTTAGATAGTTGTTTAGTTTATTCAGCTTGGTTCTGGGCGGGGTCGTCCTTATCGGGACGGTCGCTCTGCGTTTTTGTAGGTAGGCTATATAGTTTGTAATATTGCGGCCAATTTCTGGCATTATTTTAATGTGTCCCAGCAGGTCAATGCAATTAAAAATCATATATGAATACTGCACAAATGTCTTGACATTTGTGGATTATATTTTTATGGATTACAGTTTGAGTTCTGTATTTAACATTATAACCATTACACACTTCCACCTGTTCTCCCTTATGTTATAAATTTATGTGTGACGTTCTAGCAATGAATTATTCCTCAAACTAATAAATTGTTCCTCAAAAATGAGAGACAAAAGAGTTGCTGCTAGTAACAGCTGTGCTAAAGAAAATTACACTGCTCTGTCTTTCCATAATCTAATAAAGTCCTCAAAATCTTCTCTTCACCTTAATACATAAAAGATTGAGACACTATAAATTCTTTGCATTCTGATTCTGAGTCAGATTGCATAGTTTCATCAGTTTCTATAAACATAAGCACTAAGGCTAGTGTCACACAATAACGTTAATAGGAAAATATTACATTCTTGTAACTTTTTTCTCACTTTGGGTGCATCTTTTTTGGTAAGTGGCAGTTTTATTTCTGTAAACATAGCATGCTATAGATAAAACGTTTTTTTCAGGTAGTTTCTAGTTTTGTTCTTCCCCACAGACCTTCATTGTTGGTTTGTTTTTCTAGTTAAAACAATGAGTAAGTGTATATTCTATTTTTTTGCTTTACTTTCCACATCAGAAATCATGTGATTCCAAGAGATATATGGATCTAAAACATATCCAAAAAGTGCATTAAAAAACCCACAAGAACACACAGGTAAATGTGGTTTTGAAGGTTTTTTTTTCAGCTAAAAGTTTGGTTTTGGGGGTTTGGGGTGTTCTTACCATGCTAGTTCACAGAGCCTGCTCCTCATTGCCAGCTTTAGGCTTCCTCTTCTTGTTCATGCTGTTGGTGGGTCTACAGCAGTGACTGAAATATTAGATCTGCTATTCCTAGCTGAGTCTGTTAGAGGGACATTGAGAATAAAAGTGTTTAACCCCTAACCAACATAATGAGTTTTGATCTTCCTGACAGAGCCCCAGCTTTGATATCTGACATTTCACTTTATGTGGGAATAACTTTTTGATATTTTCACCTATCCATGTGATTCAGAGATTGTTTTCTCATGACACATTCTGCTTTAAGGTAGTAAAATCCCCACAAGATTTCAGACACAGGAGTGAACAGAATTAACAGAAGAGTTGTCTAAGAGCCAACAACCATCTGTGGAGAGCTACAGAAAGTCCTGGAATCAGCAAGTATAATTGTTTCAAAGAAAACAATAGGTAATGCACTTACAGTCCATGGCCTGTATGAATGCTCACCACGCAAGACTCCATTGTTGAACAAAAAGCACATTAAAGCACATTTAAAGTTTGCTCAACAACATTTAGACAAGCCTGTGAAATAAGGGGAATATATAGTCTTGTAAAATGAAATTAAAATTTAACCCTTTGGATGCTATAGTACAGACCATGTTTGGAGTCCAAAATACGTACTGTATTTGCTGACTCAATGAATTTTAATATTGTTGTTATCTCCATCTGACCCCAACTGCATTGTGTGATTAAAGAGCGCCCCAGAATATGGATTATTTGGAACTTTCTGTATTTGGTTTGTGAGACATTCGGCCCGGGTTTGCTTCAGGTTGGACTGATGGTGATGATGACATTTTTGGCCGTGACTGAGAGAAGGTAAAACCACTGGATGCAGGACCTGATAACCACTGAAGAACAGATTGGCAATACAGTTCAGTAATGAGGCGCACAGGAAACTGAACCAGCAATGACAGGCCTGACGGTCCTGCAACTGACGATGTGCTCGCTTGTGTGTTGTCCGGAGCACTGGAAGGAGTGCCTTGTCTCCTACCTCTATCTCCATTTTCTACGGTCCTCCTTGCTCGCTTACCACCTCTAGTTCTCACCATGTTCAAAAGCTAAATATTATAGCTCTGTGGGTGGCACATGATATATGTAATAAACAAGAGAGAAGTATATATATATATATATGTGATCACAATAACGCGCTGGTATATGTTAGCATTAGGTGGACTTAAAATCTGGCAAAATTACACTTTTTGGCATTGAGTAAAATTTAGCAACAGAGAGAACTCTATTTCCTGGATATATATCTGTATGACAATAACACACGGTATTTCACCCCCAAAACTGCCAAAATTGAACTTTTCTCCACTTAGTATAATTTAACCAACCAACCACTATGTAGAATCAATTTCTTTGGATAGGAGAATTGGAGACGGTGTGGTGTACAATTATTTCACCCCCAATACTGAAAAAACGTAACTTTTGGGCACTGAGCATGATTATATGAGTATGTTGTATATGAGCGTTAGGCGTTATGTGAGCCTGCAAATGTCGCTAAATAACATCTTCTGTGTGTGGGAAAGATGCAGCCAGCAATACCAAACTCCCTAACTATTTCTGTCTATGGAGAGGAAAATGCTATCTAACTACATCTTGATTCCATAAGCTTTCTGCACACCCCCCTAACTAATCTAAATAGCAGCTTTCCCTGTCTGAAATTGCTAATAAACATGCAAGCAAGCAGACAGAGAGCAGCCTGCACAGTACAGAGAGTGAGCTAGAAATAGTGACCTGAATGCAATACAGTGAAATACATATAACATGGTCATGTGATTTTAGCAGCCATTGAGAGCTCTACACCACAGGGATGACGTTATGACACATCTATGTGCTCTGCACTGATTGGATGGCCGTCAAAAGTACAGAAAGGCACTAAAATGTATTAAAATGGCGTGTTGAATGCAATTTAGAACCGAACTTTTAATGGAATGAACAGTAAAACGTTTGGTTCTGTTCAAAGTCTAGAACATCGAACTTAACTTTTCACAAACAGTTCGATCAACACTACTTATGATAAAAAAAGCATACATGTATGTATACTGTAAAACCATCTTTCAAAATAAAGATACAAATACATTTACAAACCTGACTCCACAGATTACCTTTGGCTGAACTCAATGGACATATGTTTTTTTGTTTTAGTCTATTTCTGTGAAAAGTTGGTGCCTATCATTACCACCAATGTACTGGAACTAAGAAATGAGTCATGAGTTTTTAACAACTAAAAATAAAAGAGTTACTCAACTACCAGAATCTACTATATTTTTTATGTATTATTATTGATTTACTGGAAATGCTTTTTAAATCTCTCATGTGTGGGTTTGACAGCTAACCTTCCATGAGGTTCCATGAGGTCCTGATGATGGTTATGACGAACAGGCAAGTGCTCAATTTTTGCCATTCTCTCCACATGCCTCAACCTACTAAATTGATAACAGCAAAAGCAAGTAAATACAGTGTTTCGTTACTTATTTCTGAAAAGTGTTGTCTCTGTTTTACCTGTGACTGCAATTTTATGTTATTTTTCTAGTTTAGTGCAAAGTTCTACAAAGGGAAAGAAAACTGCATGTATTAACCTCTTCCCATCAGCCAGTTGTTTTTGGTTTTAGTGAGAATAACTTTAATAATGCTTTTACTTTATCTAATGATTTTAATCTTTTTTCTGTGAGACAATACTTGAATTTAGTGTTTACTGTGTTTTTTAGAAAAACTGCCTACAATGTTTTCTTTTTTCATACTTGAATGACAGATAGTCATACCAAGCAAAACAGTAAATAATTAGTTTTTACCATATGTTTATTGTATATTGGCATAATTCGTTAAAATGTCCTTTTTTAGACTGCTAGAATGCTTGGAAACTACCGTATATACTCGAGTATAAGCCGAGTTTTTCAGCCCAAAAAATGAGCTGAAAAACTGTACCTCGGCTTATACTTGAGTCACTGTCGGCGCTCGGGCGCTGCAATGGCCCGTGAGCCGGCAGGGACACTTCTGCTACATGCAACTCCTCAGGGAGCGCATATAGCAGAATGCCGAGTACAGCTGACAGCGATGGGCACTACCGTGGCCCGTCGCTGTCGGCGATCTCTTCCCCTATATGCGACTCCTCCGGAGCGCATAGAGGGGAAGATACCACTGCGGAGCAGAGAGCTAGTGCTCCCTGCGCTGCAGTGGACTCCGGACAGGCGCAAGCAGACTCACGGCCGCCCGGAGTTTCCGGCACAGGCAGCGTGTGTCATCACGCTGCGTGCGCGGCCTGATGACATCACCCGCCTGTGCCAGGAAGACAGAGCGCGCGGGAGGCCGGACAGCGAGGAGGTGGAGCGGAGAGGAAGTCAGGTGTTTGTTTGTTTTTTTTATTACCTGATTATACCTAGCCTATACCAGCCTATACCTGCCTATACCAGCCTATACCAGCCTATACCTGACTATACCTAGCCTATACCTGACTATACCTGCCTATACCAGCCTATACCTGACTATACCTGCCTATTACCTGCCTATTACCTGCCTATACCTAGCCTATACCAGCCTATACCTGCCTTTTACCTGCCTATTACCTGCCTATTACCTGCCTATACCTAGCCTATACCTAGCCTATACCTTCCTCTATCAGGCTATACCTGCCTATATCAGATAATACCTCCCTATTACCAGCCTATACCTAGCCTATACCTGCCGATACCCAGCCTATACCAGCCTATACTAGCCTATACCTAGCCTATACCCTACCTATATCTACCTATACCTGCCTATACCTAGCCTATACTAGCCTATACCTGCCTATACCTAGCCTATACCCTACCTATACCAGCCTATACCTAGCCTATACCCAGCCTATACCAGCCCTGCCTATACCCTACCTATTAGAACATATACCTGCCTATAACCTGCCTATTACCTGCCTATAAGGACATATAACTGCCTAGGGGGAACATAAACCTGCCTCTAGCTGCCTCTGGGGGACATGTACCTGCCTATAACTGCCTGTGGGGGACATATACCTGCCTAAAAATGCCTGTGGGGGGACATTAAACTGCCTATACCTGCCTATGGGGGACATATATCTGCCTATGGGGGACATTAAACTGCCTATGTAATTTTATTGGTATCCATTTTTATTTTTGATATTTACCAGTAGTCGCTGCATTTTCCACCCTAGGCTTATACTCGAGTCAATAAGCTTTAACATTTTTTGTGGCAAAAGTAGGTACTTCGGCTTATACTCGGGTCGGCTTATACTCGAGTATATACGGTAAACAAAAAAAGTTTCACATCTTCAAGTAAATAAACTTTTTAAAAGAAAAAATCAGTTTTAACCGCTTACCATGGCAGTCAATTTAGACCTTCCTTACAGAGCCCCATTTTTAAAGTCTGACATGTATCACTTTATGAGGGAATAACTTTTTGTTATTTTACCTATCCATCTGATTCAGAGATTTTTTTTCTTGACACGTTGTGCTTAAGATATTAAAACATTGTGGTCCATACAATCCTTGTATAGTTGTGTAAAATATCAAAATGTCGTGACTAGTGTTGAGCGATTATTATCGACAAAGTTGAAATCGGCACGGTATTTACGTTGATCGGATTTTGTAGATCACGCAATAATTTAGGTTAAAATCTGTGCATAATCTATTAATATCGCGCCATTTTCGGCCTTCCTGTCTTTTTGGGGGGCCCACAAATCATTTTACAGAATAACGGTGAGTTTGTGTCGACTCATGACGGGATGTGTATGGTTGCGATTGGCTGGAAAAAATCACAACCTCGTTTACATAAACCCCTTCCTGTTCATGCAGTGTGTGTCAGTTCTAAAACAGTGACGTGCACTCTCCTCTTTTAAACGCTCAGCGAAATTATTCATTTTTCACAAGACAGCTCTATTTTTACTGTGACCCTTTAAAACTTAGTTTGATCAAGATTTCAGTTTTTTGGGTATTGGGCAGAGAAATTTTAAAGGCGCATCTCCGCGAAAAGTCAGGGGGAGAGCGGGGGGGGGGGGCCGGGGGCGAACAAAAAACAAGCCTTAAAAATACTGGATATTGTCCCCCGATTTTTAGACATTGAAATTGCAATAGCTTTATTTTAAATTTTTCTGTTGAAAGTTACGGGGTTTTGGGGCAGCCAAAACTTTATTGGGATACAGATCTTTTCTTAACTCAGGCTTTTTTTTTAGGTGAAAAACTCCACTTTGTTTTATCAGTATACATTTCAATAGGTTTTTTTTTAAATTTTTCCCCCATCCACTTTGTTGAAAACCCACCTTGCAGTAAAATTTTTGAACCAAAATTTGGTAGTCACCCCCCGGGTTTTTGAAGGTCCCAAAAATACCTTTATTCCCCGTATACATTCAATCGTGTTTTTTCATTTTTTTCCCACCCCTTTTTTGTATAGAGCCACCTTGCGTTAAATTTGATCCGCAATTTTGTATCCCACGGGTGAATTGATGGGTCCCCAAAAAACCTTTTATTCCATACATTTCAAAAACTTTTTTTTTTACTTTGCACGGGCCCAGCTTTTGTTAATAGGCCCCCTTTGCATTTTAAATTTGAATCCAGAATTTTGTAGTCACCACGGTGAATTTAAATAGTCAAAATTCCCTTTTTTATTATCCTAAAACATTTCAGATCTTTTTTTTTCCCTTTGGCACCCCACTTTGTTGATAAGCCACCTTGCATTTAAATTTTTAACCCAGAAAATTTTTGTAGTCACCCGGGTAATTGAAGGTGCCAAATTTACTTTTTATTATCCGTATCATTTCGATCGTTTTTTTTTTCATTTTGGCACGGCCAGCTTTTTAAAAGCCCCCTGCAGTTAAATTTGAATCCAGCAATTTTGTAGTCCCCAGTGAATTGTTTAGGTGCCAAAAAAAACCTTTTTTATCCTATACATTCAGATACGTTTTTTTTTTTCATTTTTTAAGCCAGCTTTGTTCATAGAGCCCCCCTTGCATTAAATTTAAATACACAATTTTGAGTCCCCAGGAATTGATAGTGCCAAAAAATCCTTTTATTACCCTTACATTTGATAGGGTTTTTTTTCATTTGGACAGGCCAGTTTTGTTAAGAGCCACCTTGCAGTTAAATTTTCAAACAGCAATTTTGTTTTCATTTAGGGATATAGAATCTGTGATTTCCCCGTTTTTTAAATAAAGACGTAAAAAACTTTTTCCATACCCTCCAAAATTTTTTTTTCTAACAGGAGGAAAGCGGGGGGGTAAGCGGCAAAGAGGGGGTAGGAACAGGAGGTAGAGGTACGAGAGAAGTGCTCCTTCCAGTGGGGCACAACACGCATGCCAGGGGATCATGGGTTGCAGGACCTCGGGCCGTCACGCGGGTCGGGCCCGTGAATTCAAAAACGAACAGCGTCCCAATCTTTCTTCTGGTTAATGAAACCTGCACCACGTCTTCCCCTCCTCGCTTTCCAGTCCCCAAAAATGTCGCTCAGCATCATCATCATACGTCCAACAAAGCGAAGGCCCCAAATGTAACTCTGACCCACCACTGGGATAATCCATTTTAAGACCTCTTTGTGACAAAATCGGTTGGGTCAGAAGGGCATGTTAAAAGACAAGGGGCCAAAGAGGGGATTTTGTCTCCCCTTGACCCCCCAAATGATCCTCAAGGAGGAGAAGGAAACCCCGTCAATCGAAAAAACCCCGGGCGGTCGGAAACACCTTGCATCCTCTTGCTTTTTAGCCCGCCTCCGCATGCAGAAAGTCGGACGACCAAGTCACCTTTTTATGGATGATGATACGACATTCGGATCCACTATTCTTTCCGCAGAATTTGATTGCGAGCGCTTCATCAGGGACAGGAGGAAACATGGGTAGTTCAATAGGGTCCCCCTAAAAAGGGGGAGGGGGCGGTCACAAAGCCCCTGATATGTTCCGCCAGCCACGGTCACAAAAACCCCGCTCCTCGTTTTATCGCCCAAAAACCAACCTCTCAACCTGGGCCTTCTTTGAGAAAGCCTCTGATTCCCCCACGATGTCAATGCCGCCTTTTTCCCGAAAACGCAAAGGAGGTAGAATCTTGGTGTTTAACCCCCCCAAATGTCAGTACACAGCGAATGCATGAGTTAAAAAGGGAGGCAACACTTGGAAAAAAAGGGCCAGACCGACCCCGGGGTTTCCAAACATTCACACCCTCTTCTCCGCCCCCCCCCCCCACCACCAACCTTTCCCACTTCCTGTTCTCAAGTTTTTGATAGGGGCACCCCGCTTCACCTCCACCGCGCCCGAGTCCCACCAACCCCCACCAAGACCCATCCTACCCTTCCCTTCCGCCATTTTGAACCCTCCCCCCGTACAGGGGCCATCTAACCCCCCCCTTCTGTCTTCCAGGTTGGGGGACAGAAGAAACACTTTAACCCAAAATCCCAAAACCAAAACCTGAATTCCTTTGCCGGGCTTTGGGCCCTTTGGGGAAATGTTGCCTTTTCCTCGGGGGAACAGAGGGGTTCCGCCACGTCATGGCCCTTCCTGCCCACAATACAGACCCCGAGCAGGCATTTTTTTCCCAGAAAAAAACCGTCCCGCCCTGGCAAGCAGTACATCAAAAATTTTCAAGCGCATTGTCTGCACTTGTCCAGAAAAGTCCATCTCACCCCGACACAGGGGACTAGTAAGCAGGGCCGGGGCCGCTATACTCTTGAAGCTCAGGGGTGAGCTGGGTGGATGTCACTGGGGTGAGGGTGGCTGTCATGTCCGCACGCCTTAAAAAACCGCAGGGAGGCGCAGGGCCCTTTCCCCCCAAAGCCCTTTGGGTTTGGCACACGCCCAGAGAAACCAGGCCTTTTTTATAATTAATCTTCTTGGAACCCGCCCACATACAGGTCGGAGCTGGGGGACGGCTCTCCGAAACGAGACCAAGCGCTGGTGGGTGACAAAAACCTTGTGCCGGGCAAGGGGGTGTCGATAACGGCAAAATCGCCGGCCCCCTTAAGATCTAGGCGGGACACACCCCTTCCCTGGCACAGTCATGAACCCGTCGTCCAAAAATTAAAAAAAGGCTCCCGGGTCTTGACTGCCTGCTGAAGAAGGCTCGAGGTCGAGTTCCATTTCCCGGGCTTTCGAACCCGCTTCGTCCCGCCTGGCTCGTTGCAGTGCAGTCGGCCTCCCCTCAACCACCATTTTGACGGGGCAACACGCTGGAATTCCCCCCCTCCACATCCCCACGATTGGGGGGAGCACGCAATGCCATTACCAGTACGAAGTACACACCCCCTAAACAGCGTGGGGCCTCGGGTGTGACCACCAAGTGGGCGGGTGAAAGAGCTCTGATCATCCTTGCCATTTAAAAAGCCCCCAAAAGGGTCATCGGCGATCCCTTGTCAGAGAGCATTGTGGGGATCTTATTCTGGCGATCTTACACTCTAAACTCGGTCCCGCCGAGGAGGAGACGGACACAATGGGGGGCCGGGCCCTTTTTCTCTCCTCGAATCCACAGGCCCCCGACATTTTCTCAATTTTTATGGGTCTTCATTAGGCAGTGTTCGGGATCCGGAAAGTCAAGGGGGGCGCCTCAACTCTCGGGTGCATAATCTAGGCAAGTAAAGGGTTTTGAAGCTGTCCGGAGAAGCGAGGAAGGTTTTCCCTAGACACCACGTTCCCGACGCCCTGCCGGGAAAAGGGGTTGGCGCTTTTTGGGAGGGGGAAGAAAAGGAGTGTTTGCTATGCCCCCACCCAGGGGGCTTGGAAATCAAGGCTCCACCTTCACAATGCTGGATGCTCCATTTCCTCCAAAATGATCCCGCATTTAAGGCCACAAAAGAACAACAGTTACGGGGGGCCCCCCTCCTGGGGTCCCTGGGGACAAAAAAAAACTCAGCCTTCCCTTTCCCCCCACCCAATGAAGGGAAATGAGGGGAAAGGGAAACTTGCTGATTGATCAAAGGGGAAACGTTGCGTCTGCTTACGTTTTTCAAAAAGTCCCCGGGGGGAAAAACCAGCGACTGACAGCAGTAGAGGCCAATTTGCCGTAGGGAGCAGCGCAGCACACAGGGAATTTTGGGAGAAGCTAATGGGTACCCTGCAACTTTTTTTACCACCCCACCAACTCATGCAATGCAGGGCACACATCCAACACCAAGACCAGCTTTTGATCAGGTGCACGAACTATCTGCGTTCAACACCAGTTTTTGTATGTGTTTGGGGGCCCAATAGACTTTTGGGGATCCAAAATGGACGAATGGGGCCCAGTCGCTCCCGCCACCCATAGAGGTTTGTCCCTCCGCAGCCAGCGTCATACTAGCGGGACCTCCACAGGGAGGAGTCTTTCAGACAAACGCATCCGGGTTTCCCCAGATAATGTGGACGTTTTACTTTCATCAAAATTAAAACGGCATGGATCCTATAGTTTTGGCCCCAATTCCGAGGTCACCTTAGTTGCGGTCTACTTCACATTCCCTTCAAACGAAATGTCCTCTTAAAACTTTTTTTTTTAAAAAATCATTTCTTACTGCAATTTTTATTCTCGGTTTTCCCCAAAATTCATTTTGTGGTTTTTCTGTAGGGGACTGTAAAAGACACAAGGTTTTTTATAACAACACCTATTCCATTTTTCCTTTATCTTTAAATTTTTTTACATTTCAAGGGTTTTGAGGGATTTGCGTGAACGCTATAATTATGGTCCTTTGGAAAAAAAAGTGGCTTTTAAGGGCATTTCTCCCTCACAATTTTAAAATGGGTGAGAAGACAAATTTTATAATTTTTTGGGTCATGTTGCTTTGAGATACAGCAAAAACATGTCCTTTGGAACGAAAGTGACTTTTTTAATGGGTTTTTTCCTCACAATTTTTTTAAAATGTCTAAAGTCATATTTTTATTTTTTGGGGCTGTTCTGTGAGATAACAATAACATGGGTTTTTTAACAAAATGGGACTTTTATGGCATTTTTTCTCCCCCACAATTTTTAACAGTTCTGAGAAGTCAATTTTTAATTTTTTGGGGGCATGTTTTCTGTGAATACAGCAATAATCATGGTCCTTTGGAAAAGAAATGGGCTTTTTTAATGGGATTTCTCCCTCACAATTTTTTAAAATGGGAGAAGTCATTTTTTTTTATTTTTTTTTGTCAGGCTGCTTTAAATTCAGAAATACTACAGGCCCCATTCTAAAAAAAGTTGTTTCAAAACATTTTTCTTCACAAATTGCAAAAAACCTAAAATTTTAATTTTTGGGGGATTTTGCTGTGACATGCAGCAACTACAGGGCCAATTATAAAAAAATGTTGTTCCCAAAAAACATTTTTTTCTTCACAATTGTCAAAAAGGGTCATGGGTCATGTTTTAATTTTTTGGGGGATTTTGCTGTGAAATGCACTGACTACAGGTCCTATTTTAAAAAAAAAAGTGGTTTCTAACAACATTTTTCTTCACAAATTTTCAAAGTGGTCAAAATGATGGGCTGTCAGAAACAAATAGGGAGGGGACTTTAATGGACAATATGGCAAAATGACTTTTTTTGCAAGATTTTTAAAAAAAGCTGCAATCCCCGTATTGAGACAACCCCTTTAAACAAACAAAAAAACATAAAAAAAGACATGGTGGGATTCCATCCTATTTTAAAAATGTGTTTTCTAAATTTTAAAATCTAAAAAAAAATTGATGTACAAAAAAGTGTAAAAAAAATTCCAAAATTTTACATGGGAGGTACAGGAAAACTTGACCCGATGTAGGTTATTTGAGACTGGAGTATGGAGCACGGACAAAGAACAAAGTACAGAGACAATTTCCTCCAGCGTTTAGTAAAAAAGAAAAAGAAAGCCAAAAAAAGGGGGACCTGGGGGAAAGAGCTTAACCACCAGATTTTCCAATAAGCTCCAATTGGCCGCACTCAACGAAGGGGGAAAAGGGGCTCCCAGGTTTGACGTTACTGAGGAAGGCGGAGGGCTTCCTCACCTTTTCTTTCCCCCTCTGCTTCAGCACACTGTTTTCGTTGCGCGTCATAAGGATTTTAACCTGGGTTAAAAATACGGACCCAGCCCGGGCCCCCCCGCACCCACTGTAACTCTGGGCCCCGCTGCTGAACCCGCGTTTTAAAAAATGACAAAAACGCCCCCTGGGGGCCCCACCCCACCCACTTAAATCCGCCCTCACTGAACCTGCGGTTAAAAATAAACGCTAGCCTGGGCTCTTACCCACCCACTTAAATCTGGGAGCGGACCTCCGTGTTTAAACCATGGCTGAGGGAGGACTGGGTTCCCCCGAGGGGCAACAGGAGAGCTTTTAAATGTTCCTTTAAAAAAAACAATTTGAAAAAGGTGATTTCTGTAGGTAAGTAGTGTCAAAAAGGGGGCCTGGGCACAAATTTCACAATTTGGTCTTAAAATTTTCTGGGGTGGGGTCACAGGGGTCCATTTTGACTCCAGGGGGGTCTGTCCCCAATCCTGAAAAGGATTTGGGGAAAAATGAAACCATTAATTGAATTGGCTGAATCCCTCGAAGCCAAGGGCAAAATTTTTCCAAATAAGAAGTTTTGGGGGTGATTTAGGACATTTTTTATTACTTAATTTGGGACAATTAAAAAAATCTCACTGTAAAAAAAAACCTTTTAAAAAATCAGGGGGGGGTGTTATGTTTTATTTTCACCTTAAAAAAAAACAAAATATAAAAAATGTAAATAAAATAAAAAATTCCCCAAATAAAACTTAAAAAAATTCATTACCAAAAAAAAAACTAAATGACAGTCACGTCAAAATAGCAAAGTGCACTTTTGATCTTTATCAAAGAGGGTTTTAACGTCATGCTGTGGGACAGGACAGGTATAGTCAAATTCCAGTGAAACTAAAATGGTGGGTTTAAAAACTCCTTTTTCCCACTTTTTTAAAACTGGGGGGCATGGGAGGGTTTGGGGGGTCATGCTGGCCCAGACAATTAAAATCAAGTCCATGAAACTAAAATGGTGGTTCAAAACTCCTTTTCCAGCACTTTTTTAAACGGGGGGTTTCAGGTTTTAAAGGGCATACTCGGCAGGACAGGTTAAACAATGTCCAGTGAAAATAAAATGGTTTTGAAAGATCCTTTTCCGGCACTTTTTTAAAAAGGGGCTCAGGGTTTTGGGGCTCATCTCTTCCAGACAAGGGTATCATGTCCCCTTCAACTTTTTTATTTCTGTGTAGGGGCTGGGTAGCCTTTTTCAGGGGAGTTGACATTTCTTTTGGTATCATTTTGAGGAACACAGGACTTTTTGATTGCATTTAAATCCATTTTTGGGGGGACAAGACTTTTAATCCCCATTAAATCGTTTTTTTGGGGAGGCATGGTGAAGAATTACTTTCAACAGCAGTCATCAGGCAATATTTGGGTCATGTTAGTTTTACTCCATGGGTCAATACGATTACAGCGATACCCAATATATATGTTTTTTTATGTTGTAGCTGTTGTAGGACCGCTCAGTGGGAGGGAAGCAGATCCACTGGTCACCGCTAGGAGTTGGTGTACCTTACGCCGGGGAGCGGAGTCTAAGGGGCTACTTGTCTTCACCGGAGCCCGCCGCAAGGCAGGATGGGCTTTGCCGCAGGGAATCCCCCAGGTCGCTACCCCCGACGCAGGACCCAGCAGGGAAAGCTGAAGCAGTTAGCGCGGACACAGGGCCGACCGGAGCGTGGGACTGGAGTAGGCAAGATACCAGAGCGTAGAATCAGAGTAGGCAGGACTGGCTAGGCAGAACTGACAAGGCAGGAGCAGAAACGTAGAAGCTTACGGAACCGTCAGAGAGGATGCTAGCAAACACACAAAAATGTCACTAAAGCAGGGACACCAACAACGGGGCGCTGACGGCAGGTAGGGGTATGCCCATAAAGCCCGTGCCCCAAGGCCATAGGTGGAAAGGGAACGCCGATTAAGTACTGGCCCTTTAAATCTAAGAAAGCTGCTCGCGAGCGCACTGGTGGCTGGCCGGGATAGTGCAGGCAGAAGCAGAGACTGCCACACGCCGCTGAAGGAGGAATCAGGACGCAGATAGGTGAGTAGCAGCCCATGGCAGGGCTGGCCGTGCCTTGGGTCGGCGCCCGGTCCGCAACAAGAGAGGCGCCCGGGACCGGGAGGTGCGAGTGGCCGCGGTCCGGGCGTCGGACCGCAGCGTGCGGCATTACAGTAGCTCTTTAAAAAAGTGTTTTTATTGTGTAAAAGAATATTTATGCATTACTTTCTTCTGATAGCCATAACTTTTTCATTTTTCCATATTTTCAGAGCTGTGTAAGGTTTTTTTTTGGAGGATGAACTGACTGACGTTTTCATTGGTTCCACTTTGGCGATTCTGTCACTGTTTTTTTTTCTATGGTGTTTATCATGCGGGTTAAATAACATGACAGATTTATAAGCTAGGTCGTTACACATGCTGCAATACCAAATATCCATCATTTTTTTTTTTTTTTTTTACTTTTTTGGGGTCATGGCATTTGTAAAGAGAAATGGGTGGTGTACATGTTTTTATTTTATTTTTTGTGCTTGTGTTTTACTTACAGTGCCAAACAAAAGGATAACAATGTTTTGAACTTTTGACTTTCAATGTGTTTCAGGCTCCATATCTCACCATCCGCTATAGCTTTGAATGTGAGGCTACCATCATTTTACAGACAATCATCTCATTTATCAATTTGACTTGCAACTATTCAGCATATGCTTAGTTCTGCAGATTCTTGTCATGTAACTGCATTGTTACTCTTTTGTTCATAAAAATCTGAAGTTCAAAATTTATTATTTTGTTATTATTTTTGTAAATCCACATTTGACTTTCAACACTGTCTGATTCCTTCTTGGCATGGTGTACACTGGTTGACTCACTTAGGTACGAATAGAGCTTTTTCTTCAACTCTACCCACAAGTGTTCGATTGGGTTGAGGTCTGGGGACTGTGGAGGCCAATACAGCAACTCCACTTCATTGTCACTGAACCATTTCTTCACCAATCTTGAAATATGCTTTGGATCATTGTCCTGCTGGAATACTATGTCGTCCTTTTCATACCCATAGTACTCGGGCGTTCGAAGTAACTAATCTTGTAGGATACTCATATATAGCTCAGCATTGAGACCTCCATCAATCCTGGTCAAGTATCCAATGTTTTTGTCTGTAAAACAACTCCATATCATCAGGCTTCCACCATTTTAAGACACTTGTAATGTTTTGAAAACTTTCTAATTTATTTAATTTATGTTTTTCGGAAATGGGGAATTTGACATTTGTTTTTTTACGTCTTGAGAATTTCAGTGAAACCTTACTCTAAAGTATCATTATGGCAAAACCAAATTTGCATAATTATACAACTTCTACTAAATATAAAAAAAGAATCTTCTAATCTTCTTTCAAGATATATAGGGTTATATGATTTAATGCTGATTTTCTGGATAAAAAGCAGAGAAAATCTGTGAAAGTGAAATTAAAACTGCTGTTTCCCCACCCACATACAGTGATTGACAGTTTGCTCTGTACACGTAATGATATAGGGAAAGCTGTCAACCACTGTATGTGGGCAGGGTAAGGAGGACTCCTACTGTTACTTAAAGAGTCCAAATTATATAAACCTAAATATGACAGAGCTCAGCTTTTGTCCTTCTATCATATTCTGTTCTATGATAGGGCACCATAAACTATCTGACAGGTTTCCTTTAAGGAGTCTGGTCATTTTTTTTTGTCTTTTTCTCAGAAGTCCTGCTCCAAATAATGTATCCCTATATATCATAGAGCTCAGCTTCTTTCTCTCTGTCACATCCTACTGTCAGATAGAGCAGCATAAACCACTTTACACATCCCTTTAATGTTTACATTGGTTTCATTCCTTTTTGTTTTTACATTACTATATTACAATTTATTGTGCTTCTGTCAGTCTGCCTACTAGACCTTGCCCCTGGTGGGACCTAATAGGTTTTCATACAATGTAGATCAGAGGCTCTTATTAACCTCCAGCTGTCATGGCAACTGTCTGCATGAAGGGGGCCTCCATCTGTCAAGCCACTTAGATGCCATGGTTTCTACTGACTGCAGGATCCAAGTGGTGAAACAGTTGGGATTAGAGTTATCTAATACCTGGAAGATGTTCGTTCCTGTCATCATCATGTGGACACAGGTCCTGTGCGAGCCAGATAACCATGATGTACGGCAACTTGCTGAAAGTACATCTTGCTGCATACATGATATGTTGACAAGGAATAAACAAGCCTGACTTGGAGCCCC
This sequence comes from Phyllomedusa bahiana, assembly GCA_025379985.1. Taxonomy (NCBI): domain Eukaryota; kingdom Metazoa; phylum Chordata; class Amphibia; order Anura; family Hylidae; genus Phyllomedusa; species Phyllomedusa bahiana. Next base: position 24,972 of record JAODAL010011490.1, read on the forward strand.
TAACAGACTTCTTTCTTCTAAGCAATTTTTTGGAAGGACACATTAGGTTCTGTATATGGTACCAGCATATGTGACAGCACTGGAGAGAGATTTTATCATTCACATTTATCCTCTGTCTCCATTGTTGTCCCTATTATAAATCAAACTGTCGGTAGATGTGTTTTGGTGTGTATAAAAAACACAATATCTGCAGGAAAAGCATAAAAACATGGGTAGAAAATACTGCAGTGCCGCAAGGTAACAATTTTAACCATTGTGCCTACACATTGACCATATGGTTTTCCATGAAACTGGGATAGGCTATGTGCTCTGGCACTACTATTTGCTCTTTGCTAACTGGTTCTCTCTCTTGCTTCTTCCTCAGCCCTGTCTCTCTGTTCTCTATCTATTCTTCTCTCTTCATAGGCTGATGCACTGACCTATGCCTGCCCCTGCTACATCGTCAGCTAGTGTGCAGGCTAACCCTTTGAAAGAAAAACTTTAACCACTTAACACTACTTAGAAGGTAATACTTTTTCAATCAACTAAACAGTACCAACTTTTCTAGCACAGCAGACTACTTATATGCCCGCAGCCACAGCCTCTTATTTCCCCTGGTAATCCATGATTGGCTGCTTGCTGTCAAGGCTGCTTGTTCTTCAAGCAACAGTACTGAAAATGAAAGTGCAAAGTCATAGTTAGCAACACATATTCTATTTATAACAAAATATAAAATACTCAAACTATATATATACCAGCAGGGCTGCGGTTTGGGCAGTACTGCTAGGAACTAATGTAAGTGATAACAATCTATGTACAGTGCTGCAAAATATATCCGTTTCATATAAGCAAATGGAAAATAATAAATTGTGCTTTTGCTCCAAAATGGGAAATGCTGCTTTGACTGTAGCTCCACCTTTGATAATGCACTTTTTCTAATAATCAAAAAACAAAATATATGTCACGTTCGTGTCATCTGGCTCTGGTCGTCGGCGATGGTCACTGCGACCATAACTGCGGCTTTGCTTTATCCTGTGTGAACACAGTCCTCTACCTTGGACTTTAATTGAATCCTGGCCAGGAACTTTCCAGCACTCTCTGGGTTAATCTATTCTCTTGGTGATGGACAGGTTCTGCTCCCTATCACTTCTGCTCTGTTTCCTCTCCTTCCCTATTTATAGTCACCACTTCCTTCCCTCATTGCCTGCTATAGGTTATTCTCCTGTAGTTTGCCGTCCGTTCTCCTGTTGTTTCTGTGCTCTCCTGACCTTTTGCATTGACCCCGGTTATCCTCTTTGTCTCACGTCTCTGTACCTCGTTGCCCATTGTTGCCGACTTGGACCGCCCGACTACGTTTATTGTTCTGTGTCTGTTTTTCCTGTCTGTGATGCACCTATATCAGTGCAGCCATCAGTCTTCCGGTTGGGGCCGGCCTATTAACCCCTTAAGCCGAATGCCTGAAAAGTAGTTAATGACCAGAACATTTTTTTATTTTTTTGCCTATTTAATTTTAAACAGTTTTAACTTTTTTATTTTTTCAATGACGCATTGGATGGGGCCTCGTTTTATTCGGGACAATTTTAAACTTTTATAGGGAATAGTTTCAAGTACACTTATAAATAATTGCAGTATTTTTTTTTAAATTTTTTTACAAAATTTGTTTTTGTTTTTTTATTTTTTTTTTACACCATTCACATTTCACACTTAATACTTGTTAGTTTAATTCTACAGGTTATTAGGGTTTCGTGTGGATACCAAATATGTGTAGGTTATTTGTGTGTGTAATTTAAATGTAAATTATTTTTTTATTAAAATATTTATTTTTATTTTATTATTTATTTTTTTTATTCTTTTTTTTTACACTTTTTATAGTTTTTTTTGTACTTTTTTTTTTACTCCCATGAAGGGAGAACTGTTTAAACATTTTTTTTTTTTTTTTACACTTAGTAATGTATTAGCATATTATATATGCTAATAAAATGCTAATCTGTGTCAGTCTGACACAGCAGTGATTAGGACAGCACACAGTGCGTCCTAATCACTGGCTTCATACACAGACAACTCTGGGGCCACGCTAGGTCCCCAGGGCTGACTGTGCAGCCGGTCCCTGAGCTCTGTCGGGTGACCGGTGTTCCGATCACCCACAGAGAAAGGGGATCCCTTTGATTGCGCTGCGGTAAACGCACCGCCGCAATCAAAGGTTAAAGCATCGGGTTGCGGAGGTTTCCTCCACTCCCCGATGCCTGCAGGACATCTCTGGGATCAGGGCTGTGTAGTTCAGCCCCCGATCCCAGCGCAGCTGCGGCGCCGGGCGCCGCAAACCCCGATGTCTGCAGCGAACGTCAAAAGACGTCGCTGCAGACGAACGACCCGCAACGGCCGCCGTCAAAAGACGGTGCGCGGTCGTTAAGGGGTTAAGGAGTCGGGTTTCCCAAAAGGCAGGGACAGGGCTGGGATCAGAGTCAGGGCCTACTTGTCTGTGTCTGTGTGTGTGTTCCTGACCGATCCCTGACAATATGTTTGCGAGATTTCTACTTGTACTCTAAATTTGATTCTTTGACCTACTTTTTAGTGTCAAAATCCTTTAGCTTTATAAAGACACAGAAGCATTTACTGTACATTTATTCTATTTTCTAATACAATAGAATACAAATTTTAAATAAAATTGAAGTGAACTTGAAATGATTTACCTGAAGGGCTTTAGCACATACAAATGCAGTAATAAAGTGAATCTGATAAACTATGAATAGCAGTTATCCACATAATATCATGGCATCGAGAAATAGTTCAAATGTCACAATTTGCATTATATTTCCAATGTAATGTGAACATAAATGACAATTGGATATTAATAAGGAAATGTATTTTGCCTGCAGCAAATAAAAAAAAAATATAGTGGTATAGAACAGATTTGCATACTGATGTCCTTCTGTGATCCAAGAACAATATATAATATAATTGCTAAATAGTGTCAATAGAGATGGGCGAATTGATTCTAACGAAGTGGAATTCGTTTAGAATTTCAGGAAAACTTCAGTTCTGAACGAAGTCGAAGTTTGGGGGACTTCGGGTGAACGAAGTGTCTTTTCTTTGATAAAATGGCTGCGAGCACACATGGCGTTACATGGGCAAAGAACTCTGGTAGGAAGAAGGGCAAAAGCCTGCATGACATGTGCAGAGATGAAGCCAATCAGAGACCGGCGGGATTCTGTGACGTCACCGCACTAAAAATACTTCCGGGCGGACGCTGGGACTCATAACCGCTCTCACTGTACTGATCAGGGAAGGTGCTGCTGCCGCTGATTGTGATAGCTGTTACTGAAGAACTGATTTTTATACAGCGATTTTGTACGGTCTCAGCTTGTCTCGAGACTGCTTCTCTTAATTTTTCTATTTCTGATTTTTTGGGGTATTGAATCTGAAGTCCAGTGTGCGTCCACTGCAGCTGCATATACTTTTTTAATGCTATCTGCTCACAGCACATTGAATATCCAAAGGGGATCTAAGCCAGTTCCTGTTGTATTCATTTAAAGAAACAGCGTTTTTTACAATACAAATACCACTTCATTTTTGGCTGCTCAATTCTTTTGCGCAATTTACATCCAGGGGTTAATTAACCGTTGCTTTTTCTGCTGTGGTGACTCCAAGAAACCGTCTTTTTCACCGCCAAAAAATAAATTTTCCTGTAGCATAAATTCACAAGCGAAGGTTAATTAAAATTTTTTTTCTCTTGTTGTGTAGCGTAAAAAATACGCCATTGTAACACGCTACAAAGCTAGTAGTTTGTGCTGCTCAATTCTTTTGCGCACTTTACATCCAGGGGTTACTTAAGCGTTGTTTTTCTGCTGTGGTGACAAAAATAAACCGTCTTTTTTACCGCTAAAAAATAAAATTTTCCTGTAGCATAATTCACAAGCGAAGGTTAATTACAATTTTTTCTCTTGTTGTGTAGCGTAAAAAACACGCCATTGTAACATGCTACAAAGCAGTAGTTTGTGGCTGCTAAAATTATTTTGCGCAATTTTACACCCAAAGGGGTTAACAAAAGTATTTTTCTGTAGTTTGTAAACTCAGTAAAAGAAACTTTCTTTTTCACCGCCACAGAAGAAATTCTGTAGCATAATTCATATCCGAAGGTTAATTAAGCCTGTTTGGGCTTTTACATTCAGTAAAATACACAGAGTTTTTAAACGGCACATACAAGTCAATCTTTCCTGGCCATTTGTGGAGCACAGTTTAAGGGTAACCCAAGCTTGTTAGTGGGTTCATTTGGAGTCAAATACGGGGTATTTATCATATACAGATATCTTCATCAAACAGGGGTCTGTACATTTTAGAACAAACAGTATGTCAACAGAGAGGTGGGCAGCTCTTCACCTGCGAGTGGCAGAGGCAAAAAACATTCCTGGAGCAGGCCCAGGTCGCAGCACTGCAAGGGACGTCACAGCAGGGGTCACTCGGGGGGCGGCCACAACTGCCGTGTCATCTTAGCAGCCGTGTGCTGACTAGCAACCCAAGGGTTCTTGATTGGTTGACTAGATCATCCACTTCCTCCCAGATACATCTGACAACCCCAGCCAAGAGTCGGTTGGAACGTCAACACAACCCTTAGTTGGCATGGCCCGGGAGCGGTCAGCGGCCCCCCACCTTCCTCAACCCGCCTCTGTCCCACCCGGGTTTCCCCCCAGCCAGAGATCTACTATTTGTCTGGGCTCAGCCGCCACAATATAGCGAGGATGAACAATTTGAGGAGGCAGTCAAGCACTACTTGGCAGCGAAGAAATGGTGCCAATATCCCCTGCTTCTTGCAGTAGGCAGCAAAGTATAGATGTGGAGAGTGGCATGGGAGGTCATGTTGAGAGGGGTCAGCCTCTGCATACCAAGACCGGTGGTGAGGACAGCAGTGACGATGAAGCACAAATTGATGATGATGTAGCCGACCGAACTTGGGAGCCGGGTGAAGAAAGGGGTTTTCATCATCGTCAAAAGAAGAGGGCGTCAGCTTGCGCTCAGGCAGCGGCGCAGCCAGCAAGTGGGTTGTGGGCCTTAGTCAGCAGGTAGCAGCATGTGAGTTGGGAGCCAAGCAGCCACGGGGTAGAAACCCGTTTCCCGCAGGTCCAAAAAAATTATGGCACGGGCTCAGCAAGGCAGCGGGGGTAGTATCACTCAGTGCGGAGCTTTGGCGGTAAAATCAGCTACTCGGCGGTGTGGCAGTTCTTTGCTAAGACACCGGAGGACCGAATAATGGGTATATGTATAATCGTGGGCAGAAAGTGAAGCGTGGCCAGGGAGCTAACATTGGCACCACGGCCCTGCGTCAACACATGCAGCGTCACCATCCGGTGGCCTGGGAGAAACGTGGCTCAGATATGGTGGTCAATCCTGCGTCGCAGCAGCAGCAGCCAGTGGCACGCATGGCATTGCAGCCAGTCAAGGCTCCACCACCTCTGCAAAAAGGTAGCTGTTTCTCTTTGAACAAACATCTCCCGGTCCCCGATGCTCCTGCTCCTCGCTACTCATGGCGCCAGCAGTCGTTCAGCGAGGCGATTGCACGGAGACAACAGTATGTGTCTGACCGTGCTCCTGTCCAAGTTGTTGGTACTGCAGTCCCTCCCTTTCAAAATGGTGGACTCTGCAACATTCAGAGAACTAATGGAGAGTTCCAAACCGTAATTTCTTTTCCAAAAAGGCAGTACCAGCACTTCATAAATATGTAGAACAGAAAGTGGACCAGTCCTTGACTTATCGTGTTTGTTCCAAGGTGCACGGCAGCGGGACGTCTGGAGCTGTAACTAAAGGGGCAAGGCCAGAACACTTTTTTTATGGCCCACTGGGTGAATGTGCTTCCTGCCCAGGCACACCAACAACCCTTTGGGCAGGAGACGCCGCTTTCTCCTCCACGTTGTCAAACTGGCGGCCCCTGCGCCAATGTCCGCCTCCTTCCCTCCACCACCACCACCACCATCTCAGCCTCCACAATACTGGGTCCCACATACCACATGTGTAGGGCACAGCGGTGTCACCAGTTCTACACCTGGCTTGCCTCGGCAAACGAAGTCACACAGGAGAGGAACTGCTCCGCGTCAATGCAGCAAGAAATCATGTGTGGCTTTCTTCGCGCCCAACTGCAAATCGGAAACATGGTGACGGACAATGGAGGAAAAATGGTGTCCCGCGCTGCAAACCCAGGAGGGTTGGTCCATGCGTCCTGCATGGCGCATTGTTTTCAATCTGGTTTTTGAAAAGGTTTCTGAAGTCTTCCACATTCTGAAAATGGCCAGGAAACTGTGCATGCACTTTATCCATTCGTACAAAGCCAGGAACACCCTCCTCAAGTTGCAGCGGCAGAATGGCCTCCCCCCAACACACTCTGATAAAGCGATGTTTCCACCCGTTGGAATTCCCTGCCTGCACATGTTGGACCGACTGTATGAACAGAGAAAGGCCAAATTTAAAGATTTTTTGATGATCCAGGCGGACAGGAGTACTCCCCTGTGTAACTTTGATGTCAGCCAGTGGCAGCTCATGCGCGACACCTGCCATTTGTTGAGGCCATTCGAGGAGGCCACGTTTTTTGTCAGTCGCCAGGACTACGGATGAATAACTCATTCCACTGCTTCATGTCCGGAACAGATGCTGAAAAATCTGTCTGGGGAGGGACTGGAGACTGGCCCACTACAACTCTGCGGCCACATGAGTCCGGTGGGGACTGAAATGGAGAGTAGGAGGAGGGGGACATTGGAGCAGAAGCATTGTCTGGTGAAATGAGTGGATTTTTCTACCCAGGTGACAAGAGAGGAGGAGCAGGAGCAGCTGGAGGAGGTAGATGGAGATGAGGAAGACGAGGCAATGACCCCCAGCACCGTGGCTGTAACAGTGGAGATGGAGGCAGGGAGCCCCTCGGGGTCACTTGAGCAGAAAGGCCCGCACCATGCTGATTTGCCTGCTAGTGACAGCCGAATATCACATCCCCGGGAGAGGGATAACTTCTGGCCTCCACCCTATTGGACCCTCGCTTCCGGGCCAAAGTGGGAGCCTTTTTCCCACTATTGAGAGGGAGGACAAACTCAATACTATAGGAAATCCTCCGTAGTCAGTTGGCCGCTGCCTATGTGCGGCATCGCCCTCCCTTGACAAAGGGCCCGACCGGGGGTTCCTCAGCGCTCCACGTACTACTGCCGCGGCGCTGGAGAAGGTGGGGGTTTGGAGCAGTACCAGCTCCATCAGCAACAACCTAAGTCTGGAGTCACTGATGAGCAGCTTCCTTCACCCGCCTAGTGAGGAGGGCAGTCGCCAGCAGCAGGACCTGTAGCAGTCCCTGAACCAACAGGTGGTGGCCTACATGGACAGTACTCTGCCACCCCAGTTAGGAACTGTGGAATGACTGACCTTTGTCAAGATGAATCAGGCGTGGATCGGCCAGGATTTCCACACACCAATGCCTTAGGCGTCAGTCTGGGTTCAAACTACCTTCCTCAGCCACTATTCTGATGCCGCCACCCGCCTGATGCCACACATCTGCTGACAGTTTCTCCATCTGCCTGCCACCATCTTTACCAGGGACTGGTATTGCCACCCACCTCAACAGTCTGTCCCTTGTGCCACTCTAGACCTCATGCTGCTGCTGCTGTTTGCTGGTGCCGTGACAATCCACACTTGTCATTGTGCCACTCACTGACCTCATGCTGCTGCTGCTGTTGTTGCTGCTGCGGTCACCTACAAAAATGTGTCATTGTGCCACTGCCTGACTTCATGCTGCTGCTGCCGTGCCCTCCTCACTGTGTCATTGTGCCACTCTGTGGCCTTCTGCTGTTTTGCCACCTCCAGAATGTCATTGTGCCACTGCCTGACCTCATGCTGCTGCTACCATGACCTCCACTCTCTGTCCTTGTGCCACTCTGTGGCCTAATCCTGTTTTTTGCCACCTCCAGAATGTCATTGTGCCACTGCCTGACCTCATGCTGCTGCTGCCGTGCCCTCCACACTGTGTTTATTGTGCCACTCTGTGGCCTACTACTGTTTTTGCCACCTCCAGAATGTGATTGTGCCACTGCCTGACCTCATGCTGCTGCTGTGGCTGCTGTCGTGACCTCCACCCTCTGTCATTGTGCCACTCTGTGGCCTACTCCTGTTTTAGCCACTTCCAGAATGTCATTGTGTTACTGCCTGACCTCATGCTGCTGCTGCTGCCGTAACCTTCACACTGTGTCATTGTGCCACTCTGTGGCCTACTCCTGTTTTTAGCCACTTCTAGAATGTCATTGTGCCCACTGCCTGACCTCATGCTCTGCTGTCGTGACCTCCACACTGTGTCTTGTGCCACTCTGTGGCCTACTACTGTTTTGCCACCTTCAGAATGTCATTGTGCACTGCCCGACCTCATGCTGCTGCTGCCCGTGCCCTCCACACTGTGCATTGTGCCCCCTCTGTGGCCTATCTTTCTGCTTTTCCACCTCCAAAATGTCATTGTGCCACTGCCTGACCTCATGCTGCTGCTGTGGCTGCTGTCGTGACCTACACTCTCTGTCATTGTGCCACTCTGTGGCCTACTACTGTTTTGCCACCTATAGAATGTCATTGTGCCACTGTCTGACCTGATGCTGCTGCTGCCTTGACCTACACACTGTGTATTTGTGAAACTCTGTGGCCTACTACTGTTTTGCCACCTCAGAATGTCATTGTGCCACTGCCTGACCTCATGCTGCTGCTGCCGTGCCCTCCACACTGTGTCATTGTGCCACTCTGTGGCCTACTACTGTTTTGCCACCTCCAGAATGTCATTGTGCCACTGCCTGACCTCAAGCTGCTGCTACCGTGACCACCACTCTATGTCATTGTGCCACTCTGTGGCCTACTCCTGTTTTTGCCACCTCCAGAATGTCATTGTGCCCCCTGCCTGACCTCAGCTGCTGCTGCCGTCCTTTCCCCACTGTGTCATTGTGCCACTCTGTGCCTACACTCTTTTTCCACCTCCAAATGTGATTGGCCACTGCCTGACCTTTATGCTGCGCTGTGCTGCTGTCTGGGCCTCCACTCTCTGTTATTGTGCCACTCTGTGGCCTACTACTGTTTTGCCACCTCCAGAATGTCATTGTGCCACTGTCTGACCTCATGCTGCTGCTGCCGTGACCTAGACACTGTGACTATGTGCCACCCGGTATGACCTCATGCTGCTGCTGTGGCTGCTGCCGTGACCTACACACTGTGTCATTGTCCCACTCTGTGGCCTACTCCCCGTTTTTTGCCACCTCCAGAGTGTCATGTGCCACTGTCTGACCTCATGCTGCTGCTGCCGTGCCCTACAACACTGTGTCATTTTGCCACTGTCTGACCTCATGCCGCTGCTGTGGCTGCTGCCGTGACCTACAAGCTCTGTCATTGTGCCACTGTCTGACCTCATGCTGCTGCTGTGGCTGCTGCCATGACCACACACGTGTCATTGTGCCACTCTGTGGCCTACCCTTTTTTTTTGCCACCTCTAGAATGTCATTGTGCCACTTTCTGACCTCATGCTGCTGCTGCTGTTTATGCCGTCAACTCCACACTGTGTCATTGTGCCACTCTTTGGCCTACTCCAGTTTTTTCCACCTCCAGAATGTCATTGTGCCACTGTCTGACCTCATGCTGCTGCTGTGGCTGCTGCCATGACCTACACACTGTCATTGTGCCACTGTCTGACCTCATGCTACTGCTGTGGCTGATGCCGTAACCTACACACTCTGTCATTGTGCCACTGTCTGAACTCATGCTGCTGTGGCTGCTGCCGTGACCTACACACTGTGTCATTGTGCCACTGTCTGACCTCATGCTGCTGCTGTGGCTGATGCCGTGACCTACACACTCTGTCATTGTGCCACTGTCTGACCTCATGCTGCTGCTGTGACTGCTGCCGTGACCTACACACTGTGTCATTGTGCCACTCTGTGGCCTACTCCTGTTTTTGCCACCTCCAGAATGTCATTGTGCCACTCTCTGACCTCATGCTGCTGTGGCTGCCGCCGTCACCTCCACACTCTGTCACTGATGTTGCCACCTGAGCCCTCAGCTTGTTTTTTTCCAGCTGTCGCTGCCATGACTTTATCAGGCTACATTTCCCCTTCAGTTTTTTGGTCAGTTTTGCCCTCTTAAGTGCCCAGGGAATTTTATAGTGAAGCGAATCTAAGAGCGGCGGCAGTCATGTGCGTGTCATACTAAAACACAACATTGTATGAAGAGCAATCCAAGCTCCCTCTGCATATTTAAGCATGGTTAAACGTTCTACAGCACCCTGCAGGCTCTGTGCAGCCTGGAAATAGCTGTTTTTTAACGTGATTCGTCCCGAAGTAATTCGGAACGAAGTTATTTTTGTCGGAAAATTCGGCGAAGTCACCGAATCGAATTTTTGAGAAATTCGCCCATCTCTAATTGTCAATTATGAAACAACTGTCATAAAAGGCAGGCTTCATGGCTCAGGTTTCTTTCAACAGACAGATGCATATCACAGGAATGGCAGGACTTTGATATTCTGAATGCATATGTTTAACATTAGAGGGAACTTGTCAGCTGATTTATGCAAGAAATAGCCACAGGTTGCCTTGTCACATTAATTGTGATTTACTAAAAAACACTAGGGCATTTTTTGTCTCTAAGGGCGCATCCCCACGGCAGTGGACAAATACCGGCCGGTCTGCCGGCCGGTATTTTTGCGGTTTTTGCGGCCGTCCCCAGGCCGGGGGGGGGGGGGGGCGGCTTTTCTCCTCGCTGAGCGGAGACTAGCCCTCCTCCCTCCCATAGACATGCACATTTTCCATCCGAAAACCGGACGGAAGATGGTGCATGTTCTATGTTTTGCCGCCGGACCGCCGGCGACAAAACTGCCGGGCGGAAAACCCGTGCAGTGGGGACTGCTGCACGGGTTTTCCATAGAGCACAATTGTGCTCATTTTCGGCCGGTTTTTCAGGCGGTCTGAAAAACCGCAAACCGGCTGAAAAACCGGCCGAAAACCCGTGCCGTGGGGACATGGCCTAACTCTTTCCCTATCTTTAAACCTATCCCTAATGTTAACTGCAACCATAACACTAGGTTCTGGATATAATTTTTAGGGTGTTATAAGAGTCAAATTTTCTTTGTGTTACTTGTGTGGCCTTATGTTGCGCCTGCCGTGGCATCACTTTCGCAGTCCCTAAGCTACCTCTATGCCTCTATGTTGTGGAAAGCAGAATTGATATCGGACATGAAGTCAGATGTCTTGCGTCACCTCCAAAATTACTGCAGGTTTCACAAACTCATATGTAACCTAGGGAAATTGGAAATAGTATTGGATGGTGCACTGGAAGTGATACCTCAAGGGAAGGCCTGAAGCGAAGCAGGACCCAGACCAGTGCTGAAGGGTAATTTAACCGCTTAAAACTTCTAAAAAAAAATTTCAGTTTAGAGTTAAGATCGTTTTATTTCTTTGGCAGTATTCAACAAAATGTAATTTGGTCTCATGCGAATTGAATCATTTAAATTTAGGCCAAATTTAACAATGACCAGTGTATGAAGTGCAATACAAATCAACAACAGTCATAGACAGCAATGTGATAGTGTCACCACAATGCTTGTTTTCTGTGTATCTGCGCAAATCACCTATATATGTATGCTACTTGTAACTTACTATGATCCCTCTGAGATTCCTATGAATACTTATTACAGACTCCACTGTAATATATATTTTTTGTACATGCCATAAATAAAAGTATGCAGCGAGGACCACTTAGATTTCTATAAGAGATTCCCATCTCCCATAATCTTTTAAATGAACATTTTTTGTTTTAAAAAATAGAAAATGCACAGCACAGGTCAGTTTATCACGTTAGCAACAACATCTGGCAAAAAAATTGCTACTGAAATTCATCAGCTGTATCAGGAATCTCATTAGTTATGTGCGTATTGATATATAGGAAACCGTCTGTGTGGATCCCAGGAGATAGGATAACAAAGGGGTTTTGTCTTGTTTCAAAGCAGCATTTAAAGCTACATTCTTTGGCTTTGCCTCCCATGACTTTTCACATAAGGGTTGGTAAAGGTATGAGGTTGAGGTTAGGAGCAGTGATGAGCGATCAGTAAAAAAAAAATCTAGATCGAGCCGATTGCTGATTTTCAAGAAAATCGATTTGATTAATCGAGCCAATCTAGATTAATCACCGATTCCCATTAAAGTCAATGGGAGAAGATGATCAGGTTCATGTTATACCGAAACAGGTGAGGAGAAGCTGGAATTACCATCCACAACAGTAAACTGGATACGTGGTACATCTTACTGAAAACAATTTGGCTCTAAGAGTCACAGAAAAAAATTCACAGGCTAAAATCATTCATTCCTTTCGATGGTTAACTGAAAAGATGAGGACTGCGTAGTTATAAGAGGTGCAGTGCTAGCAGCTGCTAAGGGGTCCCTTTCACATGTAAGATTACACCGGTATTGGAAATGGCACATGGTAACTGACAGGAGACCCCTATCACTTTTTTCACCAGGGCCCAAGAACATGTCATATATGTGATGGCAGCAAGAACATCCCAACGGGAAACATGGAGGTTCAGCTGGCAGGGCCATAGTTATAGTGGATGCAGTGGTAGCCAGGGCTGCCGTCAGTTGTCTATTTACTGTTTCAGGGCCACATGCAGCTAAATCAAATGGGGCGCCCACCTATTTCTAGTTTCTATTTTTACATATCACTGGACCCCTTTTTGATTAGGGCTCCTGACAGGAGTACTGCCCTATTGGTACCCCTGGCAACCCTTCTTTTACAGTAGCCTGACCCCAAAACCAGCAAAAATGACATTATGGACACTCAGAATAAATTTCACACACAAAATAAGAATTTCAAATAAGATTTTTTTGGGACCTTTACTAATGCTGTCTTTTACAGCAGCATGACCCCAAACCCAGCAAAAATAACCTTTGGACACTCACAATAAAATTTGCACAAAGAAATGCAGACGGTTGACGGGGAGGCGCAGATGATGCTGCAATGCTGACAGTCGGGCTGAAGCAGGGTGCAAATGCCGGAAGTGTGAGCTAAGACCTCGAGCCTTCCTCAGCAGACATTCAAGACCTGGGTAGCACTTGAGAAATTTCTGCCTTTACGAAAGCACTTGCCCCTCCATATAAAATTCGAAAAAGCCTTACGTAGCCCATCACATCCTTATGCTTAAGCAACACTGGAATATAGTGCAAAGGATATTGTCAAATTATGCCATAAACTCGTCTGGAATGGGTCAAGGAGCTCAGGTTCCTTTACATGAGTGCGGACGAAGTGAGCTTCCCCTGGAAACACTGTCTGACGCTCCAATTCCACCCAGGTGCCCTTCTCCATGGCTTCCTTTTTCTTCCTCTCGTTCTCTTTGACGGAGGAAACTACCTCTGCTCTTGGAGTGGCAAATGTGCTCCACACGGAAGTTGATCCTTTTGGCAAGGATCCTGATCTGCTTATTCACAGTGATACCCACAGCATGCTGTGTAACAGTGTACATCCTGCCAGTCTTGCCATGATAGCATTTATGTGGCATGTAGTGTTGAGTAGTGTTGAGCGATTGCGTTGGCTATCGAGATCGATCGATAGTCGATAGTCGGCCGCTATCGATAAGGTTTTTCGATAGTGAGCGTTGATTATGAGCGATGACCATTAAAGTCTATGGGAGAGCAACAACACCTTCATTATTACACCCAAACAAGGCTGGAGAAGCTGAAATTAACATCCACAACAGTCAAATGGATACGTGCTACATCTTAGGCAACACACTTAGGTTATAAAAGTCACAGAAAAAAAGACACAGACCATTCACATCCCTGTCTGTTACCACAGCCTGACCCCTAAACCCTGCATCACCCTCAAATTGAAAATGCAGAAGCAGTATGATTTGAACCGTCATCTACTTGAACGTACATTGAATATCCCTGCCTGGCCACAGCATGAGCCCCAAACCTGCATGAAACCCCCACATTTAAAAAGGGCCGGAAAAAGGAGTCTTTATCAACCACCAATTTTAGTTTCACTGGACATTGACTATACCTTCCTGGCCACACAATGACCCAGTCCGGAGTTTACAAGTGTGTGCGGTGAGAGCCGCCAGGCTGGCGTCCGTCATCTATTAACACGCAGGTTAAAATGTCCCTGATGACGCAGCAACGAAAACTGTCGTGCTGAATCAGAGTGCGGAAAGTTGGAATTGTGAGAACCCAGCTTCCTCAGTACACAGTCAATACCTGGGTAGGCGCTTGTCCCTCCGTATGAGTGGTGGACCAATTGAGTCATCACTTGGAAATACTGGTGGTTAACTGCTCACAGTTACACCCAGGTGCCCTTTATCTGGCATTCTTTTTGGCTCATTTTAACTCAACGTGTGGAGGAAATGGTCTTCTGTACTTTTGTTCTCTAGTCCGTGCTACCATACTCATGTCCTCTGAATACCTACATCTGGTCAAGTTTTCCTGTAGCCTCCCGATATACAATTCAAGGAATTTTTTTTAACAGCTAATTTTGTACATACAATGTTTTTTAGTACTTTATTCTAGAGAAAGCACATTTTTAAAATAGGAAGGAATCCCCACCTGTCTTTGTTTCTCTTTTTTTTTCATTGTATTAAATGGGTTGTCCTCAATAAGGGATTGATACGTATGTTCAAGACTTGCAAAAACAAGTCATTTTGCAATATGTGTCCATTAACAGTGTTCCAAACCCTATTCCTGTTTTCTAGACAGCACCATCACCCTTGAGCACTCTTGATATTGTGAAGAAACAAATTCTGTTAGAAACAACATTTTTTAGAATAGGACCTGTAGTATAAAGCTGCATGTCAACCGCAAAATGCCCCCCAAAAATTCAAAGCATGACCCTTGATCCTCTTTGGACAATTGTGAAGAACAAATTGGTCTGTTAGAAACAACATTTTTTTAGAATAGGCCCTGTAAGTAATAGCTGCATGTCACAGCAAAATGCCCCCACAAATTCAAAGCATGACCTCTTCAGCCACTTTGACAATGGTGAAGAAACAAATGTCTGTTAGAGAACAACATTTTTTTAGAATAGGACGCTCAGATAGCTGGCAATGTCACGAGCAAAATGCCCCCAAAAATTCAAAGCATGACCCTGAGCCCCTTTGGTCAATTGTGAAGAACAAAGGTCCTGTTAGAAACAACATTTTTTTTATAATAGGACCTGTAGTATGTGCTGCATTTCAAAGCAGCATGACCCGCAAAAAAATTTAATAAAAATGACTTCTCAGTGCCCACGTTAAAAATTGTGAGGGAAATGCCACTTAAAGCCACATTTTCTGTATCAAAGACCATGATTTTGCTGTATCTCACAGCTACATGACCCCAAAAATTATAAATATGACTTCTCAGCCACTATTAAAAATTGTGAGGGAGAAATTGCCACTTAGAGACCACATTCTGTTCCAAATGACCATAATTAATAGCTGTATCTCACAGCAACATGACCTCAAAACTATTGACAATGAGAAAACTTCTTAAGATAAAAGTGAGTAAACTGGGAATACGGTGTTTGTCATGAAACCTTTGCTGTCCTTTTACAGTCATCCCACCAACCGCAGCAAAACCAGCAAAAATGAACTGTTTGGAAAAGAGAATAAAAATTGCCAGTAAGAAATATCCATTTTAAAAAAAAGAGTTTTCAAGAGGACCATTTCAGTTTGAAAAGGAATGTGAAGTAGACCGGCAACTAATCGGTGACCTCCGGCAATTTGGGGGCCCGACAACATCATCAAGATCCATGCCTGATTCATCTTGATGAATCAAATAATCCCCATTATCTGTGAGAAATGCCGGATGCGTTGTCTGTAATGAAACGACCCTCCCAGGCTGTTCTGAAGGTCCGCCAGATATGACGCTGGCTGCTGGGCAGGACAACACCCTCTATGGCGTGATGATCAGCTCGGGCCATTCGTCATTTTGGATACCCAGAAGTCTATTGGGTCCGACACATGCAAAAACATCCGGTGTTGAGACGCAGATAAGTGTGACCATGATCTAAAGCTGAGCTCTGTGTGTTTGGACTGTTGCCCCTGCATTGCATTCGTTTGGCTGATGGTGGGTAAACAAAATGGCCCAGAGGTCTCCCTTAGGCTTCTGCCACCTTGCTTGCTGCTGCCGCTACGCCTACTTGACTCTAGTGCTGTCACGATGTAACATCGCCTGAAGTTTTTCCACCGTGACATTTGGGGAACGTGAAGCAGACGCAACAGATGTCTCCAGTTGATCAATCAGCAAGGTCTCCATTTCCTGCATTTTACTCTCTATTTGGGTGGGTGGAAGGAAAGTGCTGATTTTTGTTTTGTACCGGGGATCCAGGAGGGTGGCCACCCAGTAACTGTTGTTCATTTTGATGGCCTTAATGCGAGGATCATGTTGGAGGAAATGGAGCATCCAAGCACTCATGTGAGAGATGGAGCCTTGATTTCCCAAGCCTCTGGGTCGAGGGGCACTAGCAAACTGATCTTCCTCATCTTCCTCCTCCGCCTCAAATTCGCGCCAACCTCTTTCCAAGGCAGGGACGTCGGTAACATCGGTGTCTAGGAATACCTCCTCCTCCTCCTCCCCGCTGCCTCCGGCACAGCTTCAACACAGCCCTGACTTGCCTGAGATGATGCACCCTGAGAGCTGATGCGCCACCTTGCACTAGCTCTGGACCCCGAACCACTGCCTAATGAAGACCGATGAAATTGTGAAACTGTCGGGCCTTGTGGATTTGACGGAGAAAGGCTCCGTGTCCGCATCTGTGTCCGTCTCCTCCTCCGTCGCTGGCGGGACCTGTTGTTTCAGAGTGTCCAACGATCGTTCCAGAACTAAGATCACCACAATGCTCATGCTGACAAGGGCATTGTCCGCACTGACCATTTTGGTGGCTTCTTCAAAACTGGCAAGGATGGTGCAGAGCTCTTTCACCTGCCTCCACTCTCGGTTCAACACCCCGAGGTCCGTACCGCTGCTTGTCAGGCCATGTGTCACTTCGTACTGCGTAATGGCATTGCGCTGCTGCCACAATCGCTGGAGCATGTGGAGGGTGGAATTCCAGCGTGTTGCCACGTCAACAATGAGACGGTTGACGGGGAGGCCGAGCTGACGCTGCAACGCAGCCAGGCGGGGACGAAGCAGGGTGCGAACGGCGGAAGTGCGAACTCAGACCTCGAGCCTTCTTCAGCAGGCAGTCCAGACCCGGGTAGCTCTTTAGAAATTTCTGGACGACAAGGTTCATGACATGTGCCAGGCAAGGGATGTGCTCCAGCCTACCGATCTTAAGGGCGGCCAGCAGATTTCGCCCGTTATCGCACACCACCTTGCCTGGCACAAGGTTCTTGTCACCCAGCCAGCGCTCGGTCTCGTTGCTTAGAGCCGTCCACAGCTCCTGACCTGTGTGTGGACGGTCTCCAAGGCAGATTAATTTCAACACGGCCTGGTGTCTCTGGGCACGTGATGCCACCAGAGGACCTTGGGGGAAAGAGCCCTGCACCATCCCTGCGTTTTGAAGAGCGTGCGCCGAGCCTGAGAGCCACCGTCACCCCCAGAGACATCCACCCAGCTCACCCAGTGAGCTGTCACAGAGATATAGCGGCCTTGGCCGTGCTTACTAGTCCATGTGTCGGTGGTGAGATGGACTTTTCCGGACACAGATGCAGACAACGCGCTTGAAATTTTAGATGACACGTGGCTGATGCCGAGGGCATGGACGGCCTTTCTGTGCAAAGAAATGCCTGCGCTCGGCATCTTGGTATTGGGGCACACTAGGGCCATGACGTGGCGGAAATAACCCATCTTTGGGGGTTCCCCACCAGACGGAAAGCAACATTTCTTTCCAAGGCCAAAAGCCTGGCAAGCCGACATTCAGCTTTTGGCTTTTGGGATGGATTGGGAATAAAGTGTTTACTTATGCTCCAAACCTGTAAGACAGAAGGCTGGCGTGCTAGAATGCCGCTGTTATAACTACTGCGTGCAGGTCCGTCAAACGCTGGCGAGAAGGAAGAAGGGTAGGATGGGTCTCTGGTGGTGCAGGTGGTAACTTGTCCGGGTGACAGTGGAGGCTGAAGCGGAGGCTGATCCCTGTCATGACTCTGAAACATGTGCAATCTGAGGAACGCTTGGTGGGTGGCGGGAGGAGAGGAGGCGAGACAGGAGGGTGTGGTGCAGAGGTTGGAGGCCCTGGCGTCGGTCCTGGCCTTTTTTGGCCAAGTGTTCCCTCCATTACAACTCATCATCTCGCTGCCATGTGACCGTAGACATGTGGAGGTGGTTAACCACTTAAGGTTCTTGCATCTACTTATGCGTTACGGCCAAGGCGGCATACTGCAATCGCTGGGTGAATCCATAGGCTTCTCAAAGAATTCCCAGGCTTGAAGAGGTTCCTGGAACCTTTTTTCTGAACGGCGATAAGCGAGGGAGCTGGTTTGCGCTGACCGTGGCTGGCGTAATCAATATCATCGGACATCTGCGGACCGCCCTCTCATGTCTCCCTTTTGTGGCGGACCCATATTGACACTACCTCCCATCGTCATCCCTCCTCGTCCACTTGATTAAGCCTCGCAAGCAAATTCCCCATGCGGAAAAGACCAGATTGGATCCACGCAATGGTTCGTCATCTCCATCATGCATCCATCAACACAGGTAGACTTGGGTCCCGTCCTGAACATTCGGCATCCAGAATCTGCGATGCTACAAAGCAAAGGGGCACTGCAAGCGTTGCCGACCCATCCCGGGATTTTTGGCCAGATTGACCGCTTCCTTCACCTCCTCGTGATGGCATCAGTAACTGTGGGCCGTCCAGAGCAGACTAAATCATCCTCTTGATCTTTTAAACATGCCTTCTGACCCAACCGCATTTTGTCCTCAAAAGAGTCTTCAGGACAATAGATTATCCCACAGTGGTGGGTACCACGAGTTACATTGGGCTGCTTCATGTTGACAGTGGGGGGATGCCTGATGATTCTGATGACTGACATTTTGTGGCCGTGACTGCGAGGAACGAGTGAGTGTAAGCCTGCCTAGATGCAGTGATGCAGTTAACCACTGAAGGACATATCTGGCGACGATGTTTTTCGTCTACTTAGATTCACAGGGCCCTGACCCAGCGATGACAGGGCTGACGTCCGCAACTGACGAATCCGCTGGCAGTTCTTGTTGTATACGCCAGCACTGGATTGGAGCACCTTCTCCCTCGAACCTCTTACCTTCCATGGCTAACCCCCCTCTTTGCGAGCTTACCACCTGTAATTCGATCCATGTTCAAAGATATAAAAAATTGAGAAGGTATGGAATTAGTGTTTGGTAAAGTCCTCTTATTAAAAGACGTTGCAAATCACAAGCTATTCTCAAAATCCCTGCAAATCAAAACAAAAATTGGCAAGGATTCAATTTAACTGCAAGGTGTCTAGTCAACAAATCTGGACTGGGCAAAAGTCCAAGAGAAACACGTATCTGTTATGTTTTGGTATCAATTAAACGGTATTTTTTGCACCTTTCAATCACCTGTGGGTGAGATATAGAATTTGCTGTGTTTTAAGATTTACTTAGAATTGCTTCCGTCAATGAACAGTGCTGGGTGCTCACAAAGTCAAAAAACATTGTAACTGTTTTATGTTTTGATATATAACTGTATTTTTTTTGCACCTTCAATATCACTGTGGTGAAATATAGAATTTGCTCGTTTTTAAGATTTACGAGATGCTGCGATCAATGGACATTGCTGGTGCGCAAGAGTCAAAAAACACGTAACTGTGTATGTTATTGATATAATTAAACGTATTTTTTGTCACCTTCAATTCACCTGTGGTGAATATAGAAATGGCTGCTTATAAGATTTACGTATATGATCTGTGTCTCAATAGAACATGGTGCAGGTTGCGCAAAAGTCAAAAAAACACTTAACTGTATATGATTGTGATATAATACAACGGTAATTTTTTTGCACCTTTCTAATTCATCACCTGTTGTGAATATAAGAATTGCTGTTTTTAAGATTACGTAGAAGCTGCGTCATGAACAGTGCTGGGTGCGCAAAAGTCAAAAACACGTAACTGGTAATTTTTAGATATAATTAACGGTATTTTTTTGCAACTATTTTAATCACCTGTGTGAATATAGAATTGCTGTTTTAAGATTACGGATGCTGCGTCAATGAACAGTGCCTGGGTGCGCAAAAGTCAAAAAACCACTTAACTGGTTATGTTTTGATATAATAAACGGAATTTTTTGCACCTTTCAATTCACCTGTGGGTGAATAAGAATTGGCGTTTTAAGATATATGTAGATGCCTGTGGCGTCTATGAACATGCTGGTGCGCAAAAGTCAAAAAACATCGTAACTGTTATAATGTTTGAGATAATAAACGGTATTTTTTGCACCTTTCAATACCACCCTGTGGTGAATATAAATTGCTGTTTTAAAAGATTTACGAAGAAGCAGCGTCAATGAAACGTGCTGGTTCGCAAAGTCCAAAAACACGTAACTGTTTATGTTTTGATATAATAAACGTAATTTTTGGCAAGACCTTACAATTCACCATGTTGGTGTAATATAGATGCTGTTTTTAATATTTTTACTAGATTGGCTGCGTCAATGAACAGTGGCTGGGTGCGCAAAATTCAAAAAAACACGTACTGTAATGTTTGATATAATAAACGGTATTTTTTGCACTTTCAATTCACCTATGTTTGAATATATAGAATTGCTGTTTTAATAATTACCGTAGATCTGCGTCAATGAACAGTGCTTGGTTGTGGCAAAAGTTCAAAAAACCTTAACTGTTATGTTTTGATATAATAAAACTGGTATTTTTCGCACCTTTCAATTCACCTGTGTGTGAATATAGAATTGCTGTTTTAAGATTTTACGTAAGATCTGCGTCAATGAACAGTGCTGGGTGCGCAAAAGTCAAAAAACACGTAACTGTATATGTTTTGATATAAGAAAACGTGTAATTATTTGCACCTTTCTAATAATTCACCTGTGGGTGAATATATGAATTGCTGTTTTAAGATTTAACGTAGATTCTGCGTCAATGAACATCCTGGGTGCGCAAAAGTCAAAAAACACGTAGACTGTTATGTTTTGGATATAATAAACTTATTTTTTGCACATTTCAATTCACCACAACCTGTGGTGAATATAAGAATTGCTGTATTAAGAATGTACGTAGAAGCTGCCCGTTCAATGAACAGTGCTGGGTTCGCAAAAGTCAAAAAAAACACGTGAAACTGTTATGTTTTGATATAATAAATGGTATTTTTTGCACCTTTCCAATACACTCTGTGGGAATTATAGAATGTGGCTGTTTTAAGATTTACGTAGATGCTGCTGTCAATGAACGTGCAGTGTCGCAAAAGAAGTCAAAAAAAACACTAACTGTGATGTTTTTCGTACGATACACTGTATTTTTTGGCAACAAACAACCTGTGCCTGACTACAAGTTGCTGGTTTGTAATTTAATGCAAGGTGATATAACAACAGTCACAGGTGTAATGGTGTAAAATGAACACCTATCTGGAAATGTAACTGATTGTAAAAGTGGAGTTTTGCAGCTAAAGCAAAGAGACCCCTGCAGTTACAATAATTATGTTTATCCAATATAAGTCAGCTTGCCCAATATCCAGGAAAAATCTCAAGAGCAAACTGTTAATAAAAACGATATTCCACTACAATGGATCAACACTAAGTCTTGGAGAACTTTATCCAGTGTTCTTTTATAGATAGAGCTTTCATTGTGTCGCCCGCAGGGGCCCCACCCCCCCCTCCCACCGCCGAGTATTTACAGCGGTAGATGCTGCTTTAAAATTCATCGAGGTAGCTAATACATAAAATGTTCAAATCCTCTAATCAAACTAAATTGTCAGGATCACAGCTAATAGTAGAGGTTCTCTGTGCAGAAATAGACTAATTTCGCTGAGCTGTTTTGGTCCACAGGCAGAGCGCAGGTCCTACCTATCCCGAATGAGACGCTAAGAGACACTGAGGCTGAAAACAGTAAACCTGTTCTAAGTAAAAAACGAGGTTCATGGTGATTTTTCCAGCCATCGCAGACCTACACAACCCATTCATGATCGTCGCACACACTCTCACCCTGATCTATTCTGTAATACTCATTTGCTTGCCGCCAAAATTACAGGAAGCTTCTGAAAAGGCTCAATCTTAATAGATGATGCACAACAGATTTTAACCTTAATATCGCATGATCTGGAAATTTCGATAACCATAAAAGAACCTTGCCGATTTCAACTTTGTCGATAAAAATCGCTCAACACTAATAATTATCTGACCAATTCAAATATGATGGAAACCTCCAAATTCCTTTTGAGTTTTGGGGTAAGACCCTGGATATTCATTGTTAAACATAAATGACTAGATTTAAAAATTGCTTGGATACTGGAGGATGATACTGAATACATCGAATTAAAAAAATAATTTTAGCAAAGCAATTGTGTATGGAAGAGAAATCGATATATTCCCCAGAGGTCGAGTTCATGACTCTCCATGGTTCACAGAGAGAAGTATGTTGTAATCCAAATAAGGGCAAATGGTGGTGTTGAAGTTGCTACCTCGAATAAAAATTCAGTTCAGAAAAAAATGTTGTGCTTTGTTTGGGGGCAAAAAAAAAAATTTTAAAATAGATGGGTCCCAGCTATGCTAGTTTCTAGCAATAGGATCTGCCTTTGGTATCCATCAATTCCTTCTCTATCAAATGTGGCCTCATTTGAATACATTAGCATTGCTAAATAATTTTGAGGAATAATCTCGTGAGCATGGGCTAACCGGGAAGCTCTCAAAAAAGGCCTCAGTTTTTTTTTTTTTAAAGAAGTTGACGGAGCCATTTTGGGGATATAACCCCCCAGCTGACTCCATGTAAAACCGGGAAGGGGGAAATTTTTATATATGATTTCGCGGCGGGGGGTAAAAACCATTTTGAACACATAATACACACTCACACCCCCCTTTCAGGATTTTTTAGATAAACTGTCCTATATATTAAAAAATGGAGGGGGTTAGAGGCTTTGGTTTAAAAAAGAGACACATTTTTGAAAGATTCTTTCAATTGGGGCGGGGCTTTTTCCCTTACTTCCGCAGAGAATCGGGGGCCATTAGGGAATGTTTTTACTTATACCAATGGTTCAGGAAAAGTAATTAAGGGAGAACCCCATTTAAAGGGGGTTATAAAACTTATGCACCCAATGAGGGGTTTTAAATTTAGTTTCCCCTTTTCCCCCTCTCTTGGAGCCCCAAAAATTTAGTCCTGCACGGTGAATAAATTTTGGGTGATGGAAGGGGAAACCCGCATTGACAGATCTCTTTTTGACATAAAGGGGGGGTTGGGGGGGGGGGGGAAAGAGCCCCTTATTTGTTGAATGTGGTTTTTTTTTTTGTATTAATTTTTTTTCCTGGCTTTACTAATATATTAACCTTTTTGTTTCGACTCATGCCTTTCCTTACGGCACTTGCAAAGAGATAAGGAATGCATGGTCTGTGCCCCTTGCCCCGTATATATCAGTTAAATCTTGATTATCATATCGTAAGCTTAATTTCAGTCGCAAAGCTTTTTAGTGGTTAGGGAAAGGGCAATACATGAATATTTTTCTGTTTTTGGAATGACATGATTCGCAAAAACGAAGGCTGGGTTGGTGTTAGTTCAACCCTTTATTTTTTTGTTATTTTTACTTAAAATGGTAATGTATATATATGGATCTGGAAGCTTTGAACTTCTACGTTCATTTCTCACTTACAAATTGTATTTCATATTCCACAATCGTTACACTTCACATTACCTATTATTTGAAAGTTGGGGGTTGGGGGGGTGGGTGGGGGGGGGGGGAAGAAAATATTGCATTCTGGAATGTACTAGAACAAATATGTCACCCAGCTGCATATTCTGTGAGTCATTGTAACTCTGTGACTTTATCTTGTTTGTTACACGTCTTCACTGTATGTTTTGGAGTGCTTAATAAACAGATTTCAAAGAAGTTGACTGGAGAAAAATAACATCAGGTTTGACATGTTTTATGCATGCAAGTACTTTTTACGTTTAATTGGGGTAGTAAGACTTGCCATATTCCAACAGAGGAAAATGAAGGATAATGATGTGGTGAACTTTTCAGTTACTTTAGTAGGTAAGATTGTCACCACACCTGAGTCAGGCACTAAGCAGTCATCCCATGGTCATAGGGTACCTTGGGCCCTGTGCTATGGAATCTATCCCAAACCAGGAAAGCAATAAAAAAGTAATGAACTCAGATAAATACAATAACAAACAATACACTTTTATAGAAGAAATAAAATTAGTGAAACAAGTCAAGATGGGTCAAAGACTCAAGCAAACAATGAAGTAATGTGCAAATATGTCCATTCTCTCATCTGAAGAGTGAATTTGGTAATCATTGTACCCAATTTTGAAGTGGTGACTAGCTGTTGCTGGGTTGTCAAAAATGGCTTGTCATCCCTTAGTTTGGGGCTTTAATTTAGTTGGCGTAGATAAGTTGAAATGTTACTGTAAAAACAATTGGTTCCAAATCACAGTGATAAAGTACATAACAGTACACCCATTATTTTATTCAATTCACCATTTGAAAATAACAGGGTTTGTCCGTGAAAAAAAGATAAGAGGAAAAAAGAAATCAAAATATATATAGAAGAAAATTATAGAAAAAATAAAGGAATGCATACATATATCAACAAATATATCCACAAATACATACATAGATCACATATTTATGAAACAACAAAATAAAATGCAAAATCTAATTGTAGAAAAAACAAACATGCAGATATTTCTATCGTGAACCAAAAATCAAATACATAGTACTAAAATAGTATTAAATTATTATTATTAAAGATACATAGATAAAGATACAAGATACATAGTACTTTGCTGTAACAGAACCTATGATAAGAAATGCAATGTTCCTAACAAGAACCCAGATTCAACTTACTAATGTGTAGGATTTCTTTATATTGTGTTAGAGCGAATTTAGGTAGTCGCATGGTTCTGCCACTAGGTGGCATACTGAAGGTCACCTACTAGGGAAGTGTCACCAAAGGTCTTGTCTTGGTGGGGGAAGCTAGCATTCGTTAGTCAGCAACACTAGATTTATGACTTTTGTATGTAGCATGGCTCATAACCAGCCACTAAAGGCTGGCTTTTCCCGGGACGGCTGTAGTGCAGGTGGGAGGTCGTTCCCACGTTCTAGGTCCAGGTTTTACCAAGCCTATAAAAGCTTGGTCTTACAGGAAGACAGGGGGTGTGGTTGGCTGCCAAGAGGAGGCTCTGGCCCCAGAGGCTTGAGGGAAGTATGTAAAGTAAGAATACTATGGTTTTGGGGCACTGTGCATTAGGCACAGACCCCTGGTAGTGGAGGGAAACTCTGATGTTTAGTTAGTGGCCGGACAGCCAAGGATTTGTTTTGTTTCTGTACATTTAAAGGGAATCTGTCATCAAAAAAATTTTAGAACTTTTTTACCTTTCATTCAATTTGTGTTAAATATTAAAAAATGCATAATAATTTTCAATATTTTCAATATTTAGCCATCAGATGGAGCACATCCCCCCCCCCCCCTCAAAAAAAAGGTTAGCTCAAGCACAAGCAGGTTGTAATACGGCTGCTGTAAATATGGGCTGGTTGGGTGGGGACCTCACACACCTCCCCCTCTCCGCGTCTGTGTGCAAAAGGAGGGGGATGTGGATGTAGACTCTGTAGCCACTGAATCGCCATTTTGTTGGTGACTGAGGACACCATACAGAGCTGCTACATGTCCATAGCTGAAAAACGAATAACCAGAGTGAAATTGTGATTACATTTACTCTATTGCACTATGGATATGCGGAAGGAACGCCACAGTATATATCTGCATTCCTGCTCCCAGGTGTCCACAGATGGCCAATGTCCACATATTCTAAGAACTAATATTTGTTTAGTTCACATGTGAACATTACACTGCACAGATCCTTTATGTGTGACTACCTGCAAGTAAGTATCCAGATACATAACAGGGGGAGCCGCTATGCATTCAAGAGCTAAAAACAAAAAAATAACACATATGTATAGGTTATTATTCATCTTTATTATATAACAGTTATCTTATACTAACATGGGTGCATATAATATACACACACAGACGCCTCTTTGTCTATATACAGACACATGCACATGTGTACACGGCTACTTATATAGATAGATATCTCCCGTGTATAAATGTGCCAGTATGCATGCATGCATGTGTATATATATATATATATATATATATATATATATATATATATATATATACATACATACATATACACACCTCTATACATACAGAGGCATAAATACATGCTCATATATACAAAAAGCCATACATATCCACCCATGTATAGGCCCACACACAAACACACACACACACACACACACACACACACACACACACACATTCTCCACTTAACTTTCACTTAACTCTCCCTTGCTGCTGACAATGCACTGACTCGTTCCTTGTAAGGGGTAGGGCTATGGGCAAAGCTTCCACCCAACCTCTGCTGCTTCTCTGGCAAACTTGCTGGAGTCCAGAGCGGCTGAGGAGACGTTCAATAGCTGCTCCTCAGCCCTCTGGGCTGCACAATCATGGCTGCCTGCTCCCTATAGCTGTGAATTGCAGACACTCGAGCATGCTGAGGTCACAGCTGGGAGAGGCTGGAAGGGATGTAGCTGAAGAGATTCAGAATGGAGATGTCCATACTCCCTATGCACAGTGAGTGATTTACGGCAGCTTCCTGTGTGTCCTGCAATCACACAGTACAGAGCTGCCTCTGAAAAGGGCAGTTTTCTGTACACATAGTGTGAACGTAGAGAGGTTTGAATTAATATTGTGTTGTATGTATAATTATGAAATCCCAAGCTTTTCTCCTTATAAGGCATTTCAGCTGAGCAGAATCCATTTTGTGGAGAATGATGCAGCAATTATGAAGAAGCTAAGATGGCTCAGGATGTGACCACTTGTTATCTGTTTCCTCAAGATGTGACCTTCGGCTATTGTCTCCCTTTCCTGAAGTTTCGTTTTACTGGAAATTGACTGAGTTTTGGCTGATGCAATCCCAGAGATTTTTTCCCCAGAGACAACGTGGACCAATAAAAATGTACTTAAAAGCTGCCTAAATATGGACATACATCCGGTCCTCTCTTCTCTATTGCGCCTGCTCTTGTTTTGATTACAGTTATACAAATATGTGTGTAAGGCTTTGTCTTGGCAGAACTGCTTGGAACATGAATGAGATTTGATCCAGAACTCTTGTGTCTGACTCAGTTTCTGTCGGCCGATACATGTTCCCCTGATCGTGATTTGGAATAACGGGGCAAACGGGTGACCCCCAATGTTGGTAAACGACCCCCGACAATAGATATCATTAATAACTGTCTATACAAGTACACACTGAAAATGACTGCAACTGAAAATAAAAAGGTTATATAAAACACACACATTACTTTAAAAAAAAAATTGTGACACATTCCCTTTAACCTGTGCCTGAATAAAGCTGGCTGAGGCCAGTTTCATAAGACACCTGGTGTTGGAATGCTATATGTCAAAGTTTTATAACCGCTCTATTAAGAACGGCGATCCCAAAAGCCAAGCATGATCCCTAGACTGACCCAAGGTGGCAGCCAAAATGCAAGTGAGAGCTTAAAATTGGTGGAGGATGCTATGGGTATAATTAGCACAAGTTTAGTGCCAAACATTGCCACAAGATGTGGTGCGTGTGAAAGCGGAATTGAAGTCTTGCTGTAGTGGAAGTTAAAAGTGACTTTGCACCGTAAAGGTTAAAAGACTGTGCAGTAAGTGAACCATGGGTGTTTAAAGGGGTTGTCTCGCTACAATGATTGCTTTTTATGTTACAGATCTTGCAAAAACAAGACACTTTGCAATATGTGTCCATTAACAGTGTCCTACCTATTCTGATATATCCCCTCTTGTATGGGCTGCATCAGCTCCTCAGGTCGCTATAGCTACAGACCTGTTTAATCTCTTATGATAGGCTGCCAGCACTGGTTGCTATAGCTACAGACCTGGCTTCTACTGCAGCCTAGTGGAAGCCAGTAAACACGCCCCTGAATTCAAAGTGAAACCAAGAAAACAGGTCTGAGGTAAGATGAATCAATGTAGTGAGACAACCCCTTTAAGAAGGCAGAGACACACCTGCATACAGACTGTGTGCGCTGCTGCTGTATAAAAGACCCCAGTACAGGAATTGTGTGCATGGGACTACTGCAGAAAATGTCAAGGGCTAGAAGACTAATTATTTTCTCTGCCTAAAACAGACTGTTGCTGCTGCTTGAAATTTTTTCTTGTTTGCCATGGAGGAGCTGCTTGCCCGGCTGGTGCAGGTGACTTTCCAGCAGCAGGAAATGAATAAGCTGTGGGCCCAGCAGTTTGCTAAGCAGCACGAGGACCATTTAAGAGCTGTGCAACAAATGGAAGAAAATGGCTGCCAACCAAGCAGAGGTGGAGGCAGAACAGGAAGCAATAAAAGTTATCTCCAACTAAAGACAGCAGTCTGAGAAAGGTGGACTTACCACGATTCAAGCAGCCTTGCTGGCTGGATTTCCACATGAATAGGCAGAACAGGCGGCTGTCAAGTGTAACCAGCCCGAATGGTGTGGTGGTTGTCTACAGGTGGACTACTGCATGAAGAGTTGTCCAGTGGCCCAGAGGCCTTGTCGTCCTGTAGGGAATGTGTCCACTTCTGGAGAGATCGAGTTGCTGAGGGACCCGCGGGCAACCAACTGGATCAACTAGAGTCTGCTATCACTGTCCAGCAGGGGGAGCCATGTCAGAGGTGCCACAGAGCAGTGAATTGTGCTTCTGATTGTGCTCTCACTAGGAGGCCAGAGAGGATGCAGCTGCAAGCCCTGGAGTTCCAGGTGGGTGGACCGAAACAAAAAACGTGTTCCCTGCAGTCCCAGGGATTTACAACTGCCCAATAGTTTCAAACAAACTATCATACAAGTGCGTATTGCGCCAAACTGAGTTTCACCGAGGCAAAAAAACTATTCAAAGTAACAGGGATGAAAAATTCTTTTTGCAGCAGTGACAAAGAGAACAGTTAAAAAAATTGGCTTTTTAAAAAAAAAAACTGGGGCGCAACCACGTGCAATACCTATTTAAATTTAAACGGATGACAAACGATGGTTTTTTGCCCCAATAAAAATACCAACTTTAACTACAAAATTTCTGTATCCAATTTAAGTACAAGGTGCGATTTGAAAAAAACGGGGCGACCAAAGTGCAATACAACTATTTAAAAGTTATACGGATGGGGAAAAGGTGTTTTTTTTGCACCAATGAAAATACACCTGCATTTATAAAAAAATTTTGTATCTAATAAAGTTCAATGGCTCTTTGAACAAAACGGGCGGGCCCCCCAAAGTGAAAAACAGCTATTTAAAAGTTATACGATAATAAAAGGGGGGTTTTGCACCAAGAAATAAAAACAGCATTTACTAGAAAATTCTGTATCCAAAAATAAGTTCAAGGGGGCTTTTGAACAAAACTGGGCTGCGCCAAAGTGAAAAACAGCTATTTAAAAGTTTATACGGAAAAAAAAGGGGGGGTTTTGCACCAATAAATACACTGCACGGCACACGTTTTGCTTTTGGGGAGCAAGGTGCTCCGTGGGTACACCCCCAAGGAAGCTGGTGAAGGATTGAAGTGGGCTTAAAATACCGGGGTGTGTCGCTCAGGCCATAGAGGAGTCCGGAGGGCCGCACCAATAGCTGTGGGGGGGGTGTCCGGGGGCTCTTTTAAAACCCAGCTCAGTTTGCTTCATCTTTGCCTGTGAAAGGGTTCCCCTTTGCGTTTTCCCCTGTTTCCCCCCCATTTGTTGTTACTTGTTCCCCTTGACTTGGGGTTGCTTCCTGATCTCCCTTGTCCTTTTTGATTCTGTACCCGTACTGGTTTTGAACCTTGGTTGGCTCACGTTGTTCTCTTGGTTTTCGATTGGACCCTGGCCCCCATGACAGCTGGTAGACAATGCGGGGACTTCCCCATTGATCCAAGATCTGGCCCCAAAGGGGTGCAGCAGCAGGAACCCCCATGGGCCCCCCAGGTGGTAGATCCCCGACATCACACCCCTTTTTTTGGGGAAAAACCCCCATCAGTTCCCCTGTAGATTTTCAGGTGACAAGAGGGCCTTTGTCTTTAAGGGAAGGCTGTCGTTTTATTTCCACTCCGGCCATGTACCTTTGGGTAATGGGAACAAGAGGGGGAATTGTCATGCCCCCTACTCCAAGGGTCGCCCCAGGATGGGGCTTTTCTCCTCCCCCCAAGAGGCCCCGAAATTGTCCTCAGTTGACAGATTTTTTGTTTCCCTTGGGTTTCCCCTCTTCGATGACCCTAAAGGGGAAGTGGGGGCCGAGACTCAAATCACCCCCTTTAAAGGGCAGGAAAGGGACGGTAAGGAGTATGTTTCGGAATTTCGCCCTGGTGTGTTCCGCAGGGGGGAACGCCCCAGCCCGGGTCCATTTCAGACGGGGTTTGGCAAAAAAAATTTTTTCGGGGATTTTTTGGTAGCTTATCCTCCCCCGGGCACTTGGATAGGCGTTTGTTTTGGGGCAGTGCGGCTAGAAAAGGGGTTTGGGAGAGACAACAGGAAAAACCCTTTCTCCGTTGCCCCGCTTAATCCCACTTCCCCATTCGGTGTCCCCCCCCCAAACCCTGTTGCGGGGTATACCACGGCGGCCTATGCAAAAAGGGGGCCTCTTCTGGGGTGCTCCCCAGTGACCGCGGACCTACGTGCACCCGGGTCTGTGCTTCTACTTGGGGTGAAGGTATCACACCCGGGAGTGTACCAAAAGAAGGCCATGGCCGGAAAACTCCACCCCTAGGTGACCCCCGGAAGGTCCCTAGGGGGCAGGTATTCCCTTTGTATCAAAAAAATTTATCGCTTCCAGTTAAAATTTGTATTTTTCCAGCTTGTTCGGGGGAGTGCATTTTTTGGACTCTGGATCACCCCAATTTCAGGAGTTTCATTGCGAGGCGCCGGGGCCTTCCCTTGGGAGGTCTCTCTCTGATTCCCTCAATTTGTGGCCTTTGATTCCCCACTTGGGTTTAAGGGATTCCAGTATGAACCCCAGAATTGAATGCTATTGGGGGTTTCTAAAATAAGGAGAAATGTATTTGTTTATCATGGATGGTTTCCCCGCTGATGTTGTTTTGGGGGTTGCCCTGGCTTAGAAACAAAACCCCTGATTTGATTGGAATTGGGGGGAGCTAATTGGGGGGCGAGGGTATTAAGAAATGTTTTTTTCCCTTTTGTTCTTGGTAATGGGGAGTTTTTTTGGGGCAGTTTCCGCATTTATTGTGCTTTTCTGGGGTGTTTTCCAAGCCCCAGTCTGAGAATTCCCCCCCGCATAGATCATATGATGTGCATAAATTTATTGCCGGGGTGAAATTTCCTAAAGGCAGGAAATTAATCTGTGGGCCCTTTGAGAGAACCCCCATGAAAAAAACATTGCAGAGAGCATACGAAGGGTCACATTAGCCCCTTCCGGCCCCCTATGGGTCCCAGGGTTTTCTTTTAAGAAAAAAGAATGTAACTCTCCGCCCATGCATTCGTTATGGGAGCTCAATAAAATAACGGTGAGGAACCAAATATCCCTTAAACCCTTTATTCCAATCGTTTAATCATTCGGGGGTTAAGGGGGTTTTCCCAAGTTAGACCAAAGGGGGGCCTATAACCTGACCCGTAAAAGGAAGAAAAGAGTGGAAGACCGCTTTTAATACCCTGGGACCCATTTTGAATATCTGGTTATGCCCTTTTGGGGCTGGAATGCTCTGGCGTCTTCCTAACCTGTAAACAACGTTTTTCGTGAAAATTGGTCGTTGTATGGTCGTCTATCTGGTGACATCTTAATTTATTTCACAAACTGGGCTCACACGTTAAACTGTGCGAAAAAATCTTCCAAATTTTGAAATTTCAAAAAATTTTTGTTTTAAAACTCGAGAAGTGTGTTTTTGGGGTTCGGGGTTTCCCTTCCGGGGATAACCCTGATCCCAACTCTTTTTGTATGGATCCCGATAAGGTTCAGGCTTTCCTCGGCTGGGTCCGCCTGCCTCCCTGAAAGGGCCTTTTGCGGTTCCCCTTTGGGGTTTTCCAACACTATCGGAAATTTTTTTCTGAATTTTTCTGTTCTTGTTCGTCCGTTTTATGGGCATGACTAAAAAAGGGCTGAATTTAGTAATTGGCAACCCGAGGCCTGAGGATTTTGGGGAAAATTAAAAACAGTGTTTTTGGTCAGCTCCCGGTGTTGATTCAAAGATCACAGTAAACCCTTTGTCGTCGAGGTTTTATGCTTTGATTCGGGGTAGGGGCGGCCCCCTTTCAGGGTTGGCCACCCGACTAATCTCCGTCCTTGCGCTTTTTTTTTCCCCGTAAATTTTCTCTACAGAAAGGGAAAATTTGATGTTGGGAATGCGACTATGGTATTAAGTGGGCCTTGAGGGAAAGGGCACTTTCCCCGAGGGGGGCCCCCAAAACCAAGTCACGGTTTAAGGATCATAAAACCTTACCTTTCTAGAGAACGCTAAAAACTTAACCAACAGGCTCATTGGGTGTTGTTTTTTACCCGTTTTAATTTGTGTCATTACAGACCAGGATCAAAAAAGGTAAAAACCCCCTTTTTCTGAAGCTTCTGTGCCATCACTGCCCAAGAATCCCCTACCCTTTTTTCCCAAGAAGACGTTGTCTCAGCCCGTCCCCCCGATTTAGCCCCCTGAGATTAAACCACCAGGGGGAAAGGACTGCTAATTGTCCCGTTCTAAGGGCTTTGACCCCCCCATTTCCATTTGTTTTAAAGGAATTACATATTCTGGGATTACCCGACATCCCGGGGTGTCGGACCAAAAAGGTCATCTCTCGCAAAATACTGGGGGCCGTCTTTATATCGTGTTCGAGGCCCCATGTGGGGCCCTGTGACATTTTTCTGGGCAAAGGGTTCCCAGAAACCCCTCCTCCTGGGGAAAATTTGTCCCCCTTTCCCCTTTTCCCAGCATCCATGGACCCCCATCTCCATGGATTTTATGACCGTCTTCCCCCCTCGGAGGGTTAAACGGTCATTTGGGGGGTGGTGGTGCTTTTGAAAAAAGTGTCATTTTTTTTCCACTCAGGGGGTTGCCGTTGTCCCAAAAAGCTGCCGAGTTGTTTGTCAAAACATATTTTGAAACTGTGGGTTTCCGGAATATAGTTTCTGACAGAGGGGTCCAATTTTTTTTCACTTCTGGTCCCTCTGAAGGGCCCGGGTTTTTCCCCATCCTTATCTCGGCTTTTACCCCCAGCTAATGGGCGACTGAGAGGGTGAACCAAACGGTTTTTCACAAAAGCTTCGTTGTTTTGTTTTGATCAGCAAACTGATTGGGGGAATCTTTCCGTTAGTGGAATTTGTGATTAACAATAGGTTAAAAAGTTCATCAGGTGTTTGCCGTTCTTCTGTAATTACGGGTTTTTTATAGACATGACTTTTTTTCCAATGCTAATTCTGACCAATGGGGTGGTGTTATGTTTAAAGGCTGTGCAAAGTCTGGGCCCCTTCAAAGAACTTGCTCAACACCCGGCATCATAAAAAGGAGTGTGACGGGGGATCTTGTCCAGGGGTTTTTTGTGGGGGGTAAGTTTGGTTGCCCCCCGTAATTCCCCTTTTGGGCCTTCCGGTAAACAGCCCCCCGATTTTTTGGGTCCATATTGGTTTCAAGACTTTATCTGGTGGAAAACCGTCTGAAGTTACCTCCCTTTTTCTCCGGGTACTAAAGTTTTCATCGTCATTATTAAAAAGGTACAACCCCCTATGCTTCGCTTTCCCCAAACCCCCTCCCCCTGTAAACTTTTAGGGTGAAAAGGAATACGAGGCGCTTTTATTCTTGGCCCCCATGAGTGCAAAATCCTGCAATACTGGTCCATGGAAGGGTTTTGGGCCGGGGGAAGGTTGTGGTTTCCGGCCCGATTCTTCATGCCGAATTCTGACAGGAATTCCAGACTCCCACCCACAAACCGGACCAGGGAAGGGTCCAGTGGCCCCCCCAAAAGGGGGGTATTGTCACGGCACATGTTGTTGCCCTGGAGGAGCAAGGTGCTACAGGGGGTAATCCCTCCGTGGTGACCCCAGGAAAGCCCGACTGATGGGGTGACGTCGGGTTCAAATCAGCTCGGGGTGGTTCTCAGGCCAATAGAGGGGGTCTGGAGGCCAAAACCCAACAGTGCTGGGGCGGTTCCGGCGGTTTATTTAAAACAGTCTTTGCTTTATCTTTGCCTGTGAAAGGGTTTCCCCCTTTTCGCTTCTCCTGTTTTCCGTTTTTGGCTTGTTATTTTACCTTGATTCAGCTTTCTTTGAACCTCGTCTCGTCCTCTGATTCTGTACCCCGTTTTCCTCCTGGTTTTGACCCTTTCCCCCATGGCCCTGCTTTCCCCGAGGCCCTGCCGTAGGAGAGTAGGGGGCTGTCGTCCGTTTGGGGTTTGCCATTTTTGGGGAGAGCCCCGTAGGCAGGACAGTGGCTGGGTGGCAGTCCCGGGCCCCCTGACCCCCTTGATGTGACATAACCTGCAGTTACTAGAAAATTTCGTATCCTAATATAAGTAAAGGTGGCTTTGAAAAAAAACTGGGCCCCCACAAAAAAAAAGGTACAATTTTTAAAGGGCATGGAGGTTTGCTGGGAAAAAAATGGCAAAAAAACCTTTCAATTCAGGTTCAAAGCAGAGTCTAGGCTGCACAATATACACTCTCCTTTCAAAAGCCCGCCTGCCTGCCTGTCTGTGTTCGTCCCCAACCCCCACCTCCTCCCCGCGGCTGTACAGAGCTAGGTGCTTCTTTAAAAGTCTCTGTCTAACTAAGAACTGAAACTCTCTAATCTACCTATATTATAATGTTCACAGCTAAAAGCATAGTTGTCTGTATGAATAAAGAGAAGAACTGTGTCTCTGAGCTGAGCTGTAATGAGAGAGACCTAGCACACACAGGGAGAGACACTGAAACACTGATGATGAACAGGAAACGCTGTTTTATGCAAAATGAGGTCATGTGATTTTTCCAGCCAATGACAACCATACACATAACAGTCATGACGTCGCACACCCAGCTCACCCTGCTCTATGCTCTAAGCTGATTTGCTGGCCGCCAAAATGACAGGAAGCGCCGAAAATGGTGCGATAGTAATAGATTATCTGCAGATTTTCACCTAAAATATCACGTGATCGGAAATTTCCGATCAACCTAAAAGCCGTGCCTTTTTGAGGCGGGAGCTGTACTGACACTACCCCATCGTCTTTCTCCTTGTCCAGTGATGAAGCGCTCGCAAGCAAATTCTGCTGAAAAGACCACATTGGATTCGCAATGTCGTCATCATCATCATCAACACAGGTGACTTCCTCGTCCTGACATTCTGCATCCTGGAGCTGCGGGCTACAAGCAACAGGCACTGCAAGGCGTTGCTGACCGCCCGGGATTTTTGCTGATTGACCGGCTTCCTTCTCCTCCTCTGATGGCATCAGCAATTGGGAGTCAGAGCAGACAAAATTATCATCTTTGGCCTCTTGATCTTTGGAAATGCCTTCTGACCCCAACTGCATTTTGTCATCAAAGAGGTTTTCAGAAAATGGATTATCCACAGTGGTGGGTACATAAGTTGCCATTTGGGCTGCCTTCGCTTCATATTGGACGGATGCGGGAGAGGGCGGTCGCAGAAGTCCGCTGAGATGATTCCACCAGCCACGATCAGCGGAAACACCGCTCCTCGCTTATCGCCGTCGAAAAGGTCCAGGACCTCTCAAGCCTGGGCCTTTTTCGAGCAAGCCTCTGATTCACCCAGCGATGTCATATGCAGCCTTTGCCGTAAACACATTAGTAGAGGCAAGAATCTTAGGCGTTTTACCACCACCAACATGTCTAGTCACATGCAGCGAATGCATGAGTTGAAATGGAGGGAACACTTGGCCAAAAAAGGCCACACCGATGCCGGGCTTCCAACCACTGTCACATCCTCTGTCTCCGCCTCCTCCGCCACCACCAAGCGTTCCTCAGCTGCCCATGTCTCTCAGAGTCATGATCAGGGATCAGCCTCCACTTCAGCCTCCACCGTCGCCCGAGTACCACCAGCACCACCAGAGACCCATCCTACTCATTCTCCTTCCCCCAGTTTGACGACCTGCATGCTGTACAGCGGTCAGTCTAGCAGCCAGCCTTCTGTCTTCCAGGTTTGGGAGCAGAAGAAACACTTCAACCCAAACCATCTGGTGGACACAGATGGGTTCCGCCACATCATGGCCCTTGCCTGCCCCCAATACCAGATGCCGAGCAGGCATTTTTGCCAGAAAAGCTGTCCCTGCCCTGGCCAGCCATGTGTCATCTAAAATTTCAAGCGCGTTGTCTGCATCTGCGTCCAGAAAAGTCCCTCTGACCACCGACACGTGGACTAGTAAGCACGGCCAAGGCCGCTATATCTCTGTTACAGCTCACTGGGTGAGCTGGGTGGATGTCTTTGGTTGCGACGGTGGCTCTCAAGCCGGCCCAAAACGCTCTTCAAAACCGCAGGATGGTGCAG
Organism: Phyllomedusa bahiana; assembly: GCA_025379985.1. Classification (NCBI taxonomy): domain Eukaryota; kingdom Metazoa; phylum Chordata; class Amphibia; order Anura; family Hylidae; genus Phyllomedusa; species Phyllomedusa bahiana. The sequence continues at coordinate 61,520 of JAODAL010011490.1, forward strand.
GGTTCTTTCCCAAGGTCCTCTGGTGGCATCACGTGCCCAGAGAAACCCAGGCCGTGTTGAAATTAATCTGTCTTGGAGACCGTACACACACAGGTCAGGAGCTGGGGACGGCTCTCCCGCAACAAGGCCAAGCGCTGGCTGGGTGACAAGAACCTTGTGCCAGGCAAGTGGTGGGTGATAAGGTCGAAATTTCTGCTGGCCCTTTTAAAGATCGTAGGCGGGAAAGCACATCCCTTGTCTGACACATGTCATGAACCTCGTCGTCCAGAAATTCTAAAGCGCTACCCGGGTCTGGACTGCCTGCTGAGGAAGGCTCGAGGTCTGAGTTCGCATTTCCCGCCGTTCGCACCCTGCTTCGTCCCGCCTGAATGCGTTGCAGCGTCAGCTCGCCCCCCCGTCAACCGTCTCATTGTTGACGTGGGCAACACGCTGAATTCCACCCTCACATCTCCAGCATGTGGCAGCAGCGCAATGCCATTACGCAGTACAAGGGGACACATGGCCTGACAAGTAGCGGTGCGGACCTCGGGGTGTTGAGCCACCGAGAGTGGAGGCAGGTGAAAGAGCTCTGCACCATCCTTGCCAGTTTTAAAGAAGCCACCAAAATGGTCAGTGCGGACATTGCGCTTGTCAGCATGACAAGATCTGGAACGATCGTTGGACACTCTGAAACATCAGGTCCCACCAGCGACGGAGGAGGAGAAGGACAAAGATGCGGACACGGAGCCTGTCTCTCTGTCGAATCCACAAGGCCCGACAGTTTCTCAATTTTATCGGTCTTCATTAGGCAGTTGTTCAGGGTCCAGGGCTATTGCAAGGCGGCGCCTCAGCTCTCAGGGTGCATTATCTGAGGCAAGTCAGGGCTGTGTTGAAGCTGTGCCAGAGGAAGCGGAGGAGGAGGAGGAGATATTCCTGGACACCGACATGACTGACGTCCCTGCCTTGGAAAGAGGTTGGCGCGAATTTGAGGTGGAGGAGGAAGATGAGGAAGATCAGTTGCTAGTGCCCCTCGACCCCAAAAGCTTGGGAAATCAAGGCTCCATCTCTCACATGAGTGCTTGGATGCTCCATTTCCTCCAACATGATCCTTGCATAAAGGCCATCAAAATGAACAACAGTTACTGGGTGGCCACCCTCCTCGATCCCCGGTACAAAGCAAAACTCAGCACTTTCCTTTCCCCCCACCCCAAAAAGTGAGTAAAATGCAGGAATTGGAGACCGTGCTGATTGATCAACTGGAGACATCTGTTGCGTCTGCTTCACGTTCTTCAAATGTCACGGTGGAACAACGTCAGCAACGTGATAGCAGTAGAGTGCAAAGTAGCCGTAACAGCAGCAGCAGGCATTGCGGCAGAAGCCTAATGGGTGGCAATCTTTATTTACCACCTCGCCAACGCATGTAATGCAGGGCACACATACAACACACAGAGACCGGCTTAAGATCATGATGCAAGACTATCTGCGTCTCAACACCGATGTTTTTGGATGTGTTCCGGACCCAATAGACTTCTGGGTATCCAAAATGGATAAAATGGCCCGAGCTCGCTCGCCACGCCATAGAGGTTTTTGTCCTGCCCAGCAGCCAGCGTCATATCTGAGCGGCCCTTTCAGCACAGCTGGAGGAGGTCATTACAGACAAACGCACCCGGGCTTTCCCACAGAAATGTGGATCATTTGACTTTCATAAAGATGAATCAGGCTTGGATCTCTGATGTTGTGGCCCCAATTGCTGAGGTCACCAATTAGTTGCCAGTGTACTTCACATTCCTCTTCCAAAAGAAAAGGTCCTCTTTGAAAACTTTTTTTAAATGATCTTTTCTTACTGCAATTTTTATTCTCAGCTCCCAAAAGTTCTTTTTGCTGTTTTTGCGGTGAGGAGACTGTAAAAGACACCAAGGTTTCATGAAAAAAACGTATTCCATTTACTCACTATCTTTAGAATTTTTCGCATTGTCAATGGTTTTGGGGTCATGTTGCTGCGAGATACAGCTATAATCATGGTCCTTTGGAACACAAATGTGGCTTCGAAGTGGGATTTCTCCCTCACAATTTTTAATAGTGGCTGAGAAGTCATTTTTATAATTTTTTGGGACATGTTGCTTTGAAATGCAGCAATACTACAGGTCCTATTTTAAAACAAATGTGGTTTCTAACAGACATTTGTTCTTCACAATTGTCAAGAGTGGCTCAAGGGTCATGTTTTGAATTTGGGGCATTTTGCTGTGAAATGCAGCTATATAAGGTCCTATGTAAAAAATTGGTTTCTAACAGAAATTTGTTTCTTCCACTATTTGTCAAGAGTGGCCTCAAGGGTGATTGGTGCTGTCAGAAACAGAAAGGTAGGACATGTTATGGGACACATATTGCAAAATGAAATTGTTTTTGCAAGATCTTTAACATAGCTAGCAATCCCTGTAGTGAGACAACCCATTTAATAAATTTTAAAAAAGAGAAACAAGACGTGTGGGAATTCTATCCTATTTTTAAAAATGTGTTTTTTTAGAATTAAACTACTAAAAAACATTTCATGTACAAAAAGCTGATATAAATATTCCTCTGAATTGTACAAGAGAGGTACAGGAAGATTGAACAGATGTAGGTTACCCAGGACATGGATAGTCAATGTCCAGTTCAACTAAATGGTGGTTGAAAGACTCCTTTTTCTGGCACATTTTAATCTGTGGGTCAGACAGGTTTAATGGTCATACTGTGGTTCACGACAGATGTAGTCAATGTCCAGTGAAACTACAATGGTGGTTGAAAGACTCCTTTTTCCGGCACTTTTTAATCTGGGGGACATGCAGTTTCAGGGCTCATGCTGTGGCCCAGGACATGGATAATCAATGTCCAGTTCAAGTAAAATGATGGTTCAAATAATACTGTCTTCTGGCACTTTTTAATCTGTGGGTCATGCAGGTTTAATGGTCATGCTGTGGTACAAGACAGGGATAGTGAATGGTCTGTGACTTTTATTCTGTGGCTTTTATAACCTAAGTGTGTTGCCTAAGATGTAGCATGTATCCATTTACTGTTGTGGATGTTAATTCCAGCTTCTCCAGCCCTGTTTGAATGCAAGAATGAAGGTGTTGTTCCTCTCCCATAGACTTAAATGGTCATCGGCGATAATCTATTATCGACTATCGGAAATCGTCTTGATAATTGATGATATCGACTATCGACCCGATGACGATAGTCGACGTAATCGCTCATCAATATCCACAAGTACTGCTCCATCATACCACATGTGTAGGGCACAGCGGTGTCACGCAGGTCTACACCTGGCTTGCCTCGGCGAACGAAGTCACACGGGGGAGGAACTGCTCCGTGTCATGCAGCAAGAAATTGATGTGTGACTTTCTCCGCGCCAACTGCAAATCGGAACCATGGTGACAGACAATGGGAGGAACATGGTGTCCGCGCTGCACCGAGGAAGGATAGTCCATGGGCACTGCAAGGCGCACGTGTTCAATTTGGTTGTGAAAAGGTTCCTGAAGTCTTCCACTGATGTTCAGAAGATTCTGAAAATGGCCAGGAAACTGTGCATGCACTTCATCCATTCCTACAAAGCCAGGCACACCCTCCTCGAGTTGCAGCAGCAGAACGGCCTCCCCCAACACACGCTGATATGCGATGTTTCCACCCATTGGAATTCCAGCCTGCACATGTTGGACCGACTGTATGAACAGAGAAAGGCCATTAACGATTTTTTGAGGATCCAGGCGGATAGGAGTACTCCCTTGTGTAACTTTGATGTCAGCCAGTGGCAGCTCATGCGTGACACCTGCCGTTTGCTGAGGCCATTTGAGGAGACAACGTTATTTGTCAGTCACCAGGACTACGGGATGAATAACGTCATTCCACTGCTTCATGTCCTGGAACAGATGCTGAAAAATCTGTCTGGGCAGGGGACTGGAGATGTGGCGACTACATCTCGCGGCCACATGAGTCCGGTGGGGACTGAACTGGAGGAGGAGGAGGACATTGGAGCACAAGCATTTTCTGGTGAAATGAGTGGTTTTTCTACCCAGGTGACAGGAGACGAGGAGCAAGAGCAGCTGGAGGAGGTAGATGGGGATGAGGAAGACGAGGCAGATGACCCGCAAGCACCGTGGCAGTATACAGTGGAGATGGAGGCAGGGAGTCCCTCGGAGTCACTTGTGCAGATGGCCCGCAGCATGCTGATTTGCCTGGCTAGTGACAGCCGAATAGTCACCATCTGGCAGAGGGATGACTTCTGGCTCTCCACCCTATTGGACCCTCGCTACCGGTCCAAAATGGGAGCCTTTTTCACAGCTGCTGAGAGGGAGGACAAACTCAAATACTATAGAGAAATCCTCCGTAGTCAGTTGGCCGCTGCCTATGTGTGGCATCGTCCCTTCTCTGACAGGTCTGACCGGGGGGGTTCCTCAGCGCTCACGTACCACTGCCGCGGCTGCTGTGGGAAGGTGGAGGGGGGGTTAGGAGCAGTACCAGCTCCATCAGCAGCAACTTAAGTCTGGAGTCGCTGATGAGCAGCGTCCTTCACCCGCCTAGTGAGGATGGCATTCGCCAGCAGCAGCAGCTGACCTGGAGCAGACCCTGAACCAACAGGTGGTGGCCTACTTGGACAGCACTCTGCCACCCCAGTTAGAAGATCCGCTGGACTACTGGGCAGCCAAACTAGATGTGGGGCCGCAACTTGCCGAGTTTGCAGTGGAGAAGCTGTCCTGCCCGGCCAGTAGTGTGGCATCCGAGCGGGTGTTCAGTGCGGCGGGGGCCATCGTTACCCCAAGGAGAACCCGCTTGTCCACGGGAAATGTGGAACGACTGACCTTTGTCAAGATGAATCAGGCATGGATCGGCCAGGATTTCCACACACCAATGCCTTAGGCGTCAGATAATATTAGCCATGACGCCTCACCAAAATTTTGAGAAATGAGTCTGGGTTCAAACTACCTGCCTCAGCCACTATTCTGATGCCGCCACCCGCCTGATGCCACACATCTGTTGCCAGTTTCTCCACCTGCCTACCACCATCTTTACCCGGGTCTGGTATTGCCACCCACCTCCACACTCTGTCATTGTGCTACTCTATGACCTCATGCTGCTGCTGCTGTTGCTGGTTCCATCACCTCCACACTGTGTCATTGTGCCACTCTCTGACCTCATGCTGATGCTGCTGCCATGACCTCCACACTGTGTCATTGTGCCACTCTCTGAGCTCATGCTGTTGCTCCTGCCGTCACCTCCACTCTCTGTCATTGTGCCACTCTGTGGCCTACTCCTGTTTTTGCCACCTCCAGAATGTCATTGTGCCAATGTCTGACCTCATGCTGCTGCTGTTGACGATGTCATCTCCACACTGTGTAATTGTGCCACTTTGTGGTCTCTTGATGTTGCTGCCACCTCCAGAATTTGTCATTGTGCCACTCTGTGGCCTATTCATGCTGCTGCCAAGTGACCGCTGTCTCACTGGAACACCCTGTGGTTTCCTAATGCTGTTTCCACCCTCACCATTCTATGACGTTGCCACTATGTTTAGTTTTCCCCTTCTTTTCACCTGTCAGAAGGAATGGGAAGGATCAGGATTGTCTAGCCAAAAGCAGGAGTGGATACCGAACACAGAAGACATGCAAATATCCCATTTACTGGTCATCTCTGTTTTGGATCAACTCCTGTTTGTTTTTGGCCTTAGCAATATTGATGGATTATTGACCAATTGAAAGCAGTCACTGGTGAATGAAAGGAAGGGCAAAATGATCAGAGATGTCAACGCAAAATTATGCCGACACCCTCTCCACTTATTCGGGGGGCCTCTACATGTATCACCGTTCAACAGAACAGGTTCTGTCATAATTTGTGACGGTTTAAAGCTCTGGCCTCATGGAGTGACTCCTGTTGTGACGTCCCCTTACTGTGATGCGATCTGTGGAGGCTCCAGTAACCTACTACTGTGTCCTTTGACGCTATTGTAGGATCTTAGCCCTCAGCTCATTTCTTTCCAGCTGGCGCTGACGTTACCTTGTCAGGCTGCGTTCCCACTTCAGTTTTTTGGTCAGTTTTGCCCCCGTAAGTGCCCAAGGAATTGAAGGGTGAAGCGATTCTAATAGCGGCGGCAGTCATGTGCGTGTCATACTAAAACACAGCATTGTATGAAGACCAAACCACAGGCTACAGGCCCTCAGTAGCCTGGAAATAGCTGTTTTTTTAACGCGATTCATCCCGAAGTAATTCGGACCGAAACGAATGTTACCGTGGGTAATTTTAAAACATTAAAATAACACCAGGATTTCTGGGAACCATCTTTGGCAGATAAACAGATTAGAAGGCTCTATATTGCGCTGAAGAACTCTTCATCTAGGTCTTAAATAATCGGATTTTATTTACAACCCAAAGCAACACATTTCGTGGTGTATAATCCACCTCATCAAGATTATCAAGATGACCTGTGTGCTCTCGCACTGGTCTTAAGAAGATTAAAAGAGACAAATCACATGGTCCTGATGCTATACACTCTTGTGTTCTATCAGAATAAAGTAATGTGATAGACAGGCCCCTATTTTTAATATATAAAGTAAAGTAATGGGTTCCAAAGGATTGGAGCACAGCTAATGTGGTGCTTATATTCAAAAAAGGATCAAAAAGTGAGCCTGGAGACTATTAGGCGAGAACTATGGATTCCGTCTCCCCTCCCCGCAGGAGAAAGTGACATGCACATTATCCCAGCGGGATATGCGCCATGGATAATGGCTGTCTATGGGGCCGGCGAGCTGCCGTCCCCGCAACGTACTCAAGCCTTAATTGCGGGCGGAATCCGTCCCGCAATTACGGCGTGTATAAGCCGTGTGAATGAGGCCTTAGTAAGTAAACTGTAAATTTAACCTCTGTTGTTGATAAATTGATTGAAGGTTTTCTAAGAGATGCTATCCTGGAGTATCTCAATGAAAATAAATGTATAATGCCGTTTCAGCATGGGTTTACAAAGGATTGGTCCTGTCAAACTAATCTCATAAGCTTCTATGAGGAAGTTGTCGTATACTTTGATTTTTCTAAAGCATTTGATACTGTGTCATGTAGAAGGTAGATAAGTTAAATGAGAATGCTTGGACTGGGGGAACATTTTTGCAAGTGGGTAGATAACTGGCTCAGTGATAAAAAAAAAAAAAGGGTGGTGATTAGCTCAAACTGGATCCCTGTTACTAGTGTGGTACCAAAGGAGTCAGTGTTCGGTCATTACTAAATAGATTTAAGAGAATAGGTCCAAACAGAAGTATTGCACAGTAGAATATCAATCTTTGCAGATGATACTAAGTAGTGTAAAGTTATTAACACAATAAATGATAAAATACTATTTCATAGAGATCTGGATAAGTTGGAGGCCTGGACAAAGAAGTGGTAGATGAGGTTTAACATTGATAAATACAAAGTTATGCACATGGGACGGTAAAATCCGTTCTATTACTTTTTAAACCAAACAACTCTGGGTAAATCCGACATGAAAAATGATTTGGGATTCTTGGTTGACAGTAAGACTAACTGTAGCAGCCAGTGTGAGGCTGCAGCTGGCAAGGCAAATAAGATAATGGTGTGCATTAAAAGGGGTATATATGCACACAATGAGAACATTGTTCTCCTATTACACAAATCACTGGTCAGTCCACACATAGAATATTGTTAACTGTTTTGGGAACCAATGCCCAAGAAAGACATTGCTGAGCTTGAAGGTTCAAAGGTGGGCAATGAAAATAATAAAAAGAATGGGTAGACTACAATAACCAGAAATATTAGCAAAATTAGAGTTATTTAGTTTAGAGAGGACCTAATAAATATGTATAAATATATGAAGAGTTAAAGTTGTTGTCTCACTACAAAGATTGGCTTCAAAACCCCTTATCGACATTGGACGTACTTGTACATCTTGTCGGGAAGGTCTTTCCGCAAATAGACATACAGGTACATCCTGGACATCGATGCAGGCTCACAAGTGGACCTGCACGACCTCAGCGTGGAACCAGGTGTATATTGCAGCTGGCCCCATGCTGTCTCACCCATGACAGGCGATTAACTCCTTAGCTGTGGTCAATCGCGATAGCTAAGAGGAAACAGAGGGAGGGAGCTCCCTCTGTCTGCATCGGCATCACCGTGATAGCGGCTGCTGATGCTCTTCCTAGCCCTTGTCAGGCTTCTGGGCTGCTTGTGACGTTGCTACACTCGGTTGTGCCCTGAGGATACGGCTGGGCATAGAGATTGGCAGTTAAAATACAATGCATAGCAGTACTGAAATGAAATAATTTAAAATATAATGATAAAATTATAAAATTACATAGCCATCATGGAAGAAGGATTTTAAGAAAAATTGCTAGTTTGCCTAAGAAGTCATGACATTGTGCCCCAAAATCCAAGTTAAGCTAATATGGACTACTGGCTTTGGAGGACAATATATTAATAATTAATTTGATTTGCCTCCTGTTAATTTCTAATGCTCTTGTCAACATATTCAAATATAGTATGATGTTACAACTATAGACAAAATGGCGGATCCCGGCGCATGTGGAATCAAGGACGCCAGAGGTTTTGGCGAAGGAAAGCTGTTTATTGTCTAAAAAAGCAAAGGGTTTATCCTTCGCTTGATTAAAACAAACTTAAAAGCCTAACGCGTTTCGCATACTGCCTCTGATGAAGCGCCTGTGAAAGAAGGTGCGAAACGCGTTAGGCTTTTAAGTTTGTTTTAATCAAGAGAAGGATAAACCCTTTGCTTTTTTAGACAATAAACAGCTTTCCTTCGCCAAAACCTCTGGCATCCTTGATTCCACGTGCGCCGGGATCCGCCATTTTGTCTATAGTTGTATCCGTTTCAGAGGAACTCCGCCACTGAAGGAACCGCGGCTGCCGTGTTAAAGGGCTACGGTGCAAAAAAGCCCTGTAGGTGCCTATGATAGTTGTGCCTCTATAATATATGCACAACCCTACTCGGTGAGTGAATTTTCTACTCCCACCCCTTATATTGTTTTAACATATTTCACGATTGTGTGCCCCCTTTTTCTCCTTTTTTCTTTTCATGTTATGATGTTATGTGGTATTGTACTCATCACTGATTGGTTTCTGAAAACCGGCTCTGCCTTTTCTATATGTTGTATCTGCCTTGCGTACATTGTGGTATAAAAACCCTTGATTCCTATAATAAAGTTAGTTCTGATCTTGAACAGAGCCTGGTACCATGTCTTAATTGAATGATCTTGGGAGGCTGAGAAGTTTATAAAGAAAATTATGTAACATAAATTGGTGTTTCTACCCGATTGTCTCACGCATCTTGGACGACGGGACCTCGATATCTCACAGGACTGAACATGGAGACATGGATCTACTGGCCATGGGTGAGATATTACTCCCCACTCCATCCACCTCTTCTGTTGTTATTAGTGTGCTAAGTCCTGTGTCTAGATGGATGTAGCAGGTTTACCTTATCCATTTTCCCATGCTCTAATGAAAAGTTTGCTATGTAAAGTGTGGGAGTACTAGACAATGTTGTTCTGTTGTTTTGTTTTCTTCTCTCTTGCTTTATATATATTACATGTATGTCTGTGTTTCTAGTGCTTTATTTGGTCTCACAGTTGGCTGTTTTGCAATCCACTCCATAACTATCAAGTGATTGTGTTGTATCTGATTAGTGTACCAGAACTTGCATATTACTGTTTATGTGTAGCATAAGGAAACTTGTTTAGAAGTATAAAGTAAGTAAGAAGTATTAGTTGTTTTGTTAAGTTGTTATTTGTTTTACTTGTATCGTTGCGTAAAACATCCCCACTATGTTCCTATATGCTATAAGTATTATTTTAAGTCTATTTGTTGTTAGAAGTACCAAGTACAGGGTGATTGGTGAGCTGAATACATATACCCCATTGTTGGTCTGACGAGATCTGTACGTGTCTATGGAAAACAGGACTCCCGTTGGTGGTTAAAGAGAACCTGTCACATAGATTATGCCCCCCTTGCTGAGGACAGCACAACTCATTGCCAGACATGCTGTTTCCAGCGTTGTGTCCCTTATTCTGTAAGATGCTGTAGTTTTAGAGCATTTAATGCACAAATCTGCAGTTTTCACCCAAAAAGAGTCATGAAAAGAGTCCGTTATCTTAAAACGGTGCCTACCTGAGGCTAGCCCCGCACACCTCACAACTGATTAACCTATTACTTTGAATAGGTAGAAACATGAATAACTGCCCTGTGGACGGGGCTAGCCTTTGGTGAGCAGGGCTAACACCTGCGCATGAATAAGATTTGAGTCTTAAATTCTCTAAAATGACAGCATTTTACAGAATAAGGGTCACAGCGCTGGAAACAGCATGTCTTACACTAGCTCATGCTTTCCTCAGAAAGGGGGACATAAACTATGTGACTTGTTACCTTTAAAGTAAAATGTGGAATATGGTTTCTTCTTGTAAGATAGAACTGAATGAGCCCCAAGATGAGACTTAGTTCGTTATGTATTCAAAGGGAGTCCGATGATTGAGATGGTGCAGTTACATAGTAGAACTGTGTATCATATGTGGGACAAATGGAGATGTAATTCACCAAATGTGTCTGAAGAAGGTACGTGGGATACCTTTACAAAGTGTGGGTCTGACAAAGAACGAGAGATGTATTGTAATTGGTTAAGTTTAGCTGCATCATATGCATCTATGACATCTATAGCCTCCCCTATAGAGGATAGACACATTGGCATCACATGTTAGCAGATACATCAGACTCCAAACAGTTAAGGACTGTAAAGGATTGTAAAATCATGGTAACCTGCATGGCTCAAAGCCAATGTAATCAGCGCAGTGCTAGCAGCTCAATGAAGCGTCTGCAGCTAGGGATGCAACAGTAAAAGATGTCCTGAGTAACGTTGAGTGAACTGTTGTGAAAAATATTACAAATTTTCAGAACACGAACTGAACCAAATTTTGAACCAAGTTCGGTAAAATTCAAGTTAGGGACATGCATTCAGCACCATTTTTACTTTCACTTTTAGCTGCTTCCTTCAGTTTTGGTGACCAGCCAATCTGTGCAGAGCACAGAGAGGGGTCAAAAATGTCATCACTGAGGGTGTAGGGATCTCATTGGCTGCTAAAATCACATGACTGCCTTATGTGTATGTCACCGTATTTCCTATTGAACACCATTTCAACCTTATTCTCTGTACTGAACACACTGCTGCCTCTGTGTGCTTGTTTGCAAGCAGGCAGAAACACCATTTTCTAGCAATTTTACACAGGAAAAGCTGCTAGTTAAATTAGTCAGGTGGGGGGGGCAGCTAGATTAGGGGATCATACACAATCAATAGTCAGGGATTTAGGGAGTTTTGTATAGTGTATAGTTGGCTGCATTTTTCCCAAAAGTTCAACTCTCCTGTTTTGGGGGTCCAGCCACTAAAGAAGACACCATCAGCAAATTTGCCATATAAAGAAATGTAAGTGTTGCAGTGTTGCACCCAGGGTTCTTCCATAAGACAACATTAACAGATATCCCATAGAAAGAAATATTTTTTTTTTTTTAATACTATTTGCTTGTAGTTAAATTTTTTGATTCAACAAGACTTCTGTGTCACACTGTTTTTGCCAGGGTTCTTCCATAAGACAGTGTTAACAGATATTCCATATAAAAAATTCTATTTCTACTCCTGTTTACCAGTTGCAAAGTATAGGCATTAAGAACACTGTTGATTTGCTGTCAAGGTTCTTCCATAAGACCCCATTTCACAGATATTTTATAGAAAAAATTCTGTTTATAATCCTATTTGCCAGTTGCAAAGTATAGGCATTTAAGAACACTGTTGATTTGTGGTCTTTGGAGTACAGTTCTTCAATAAGAGACTGTGAACAAATCTTGACCTTTTTAACATTTATATTTTTGAACTAGAGGTGGTAAGTGAGCAAGGAGGGGCGTAGGACGTGGAGCTAGAGGTATGAGACAAGGCGCTCCTTCCAGTGCTCTGGACAACACACAAGCGAGTACATAGTCAGTTGCAGGAACGTCAGGCCTGTCATTGCTTGGTCGGTTCCCTGTGCATCTGATTACTAAAGAGCGTCACCAATCTGTTCTTCAATGGTTAACACAACCTGCATCAAGCGGTTTTACCTCCTCGTCCTCTCAGTAATGGCCACAAATGTCATCATCATCATCAGTCCAACCTGAAGCAAACACAGCCTAAATGTCACCCAATGTACAGACCGCTCCTTTAAATTTCCATATTCTGAAGAGCTCTTTGATGACACAATGCGGTTGGGGTCAGTTGCCGATGTCACTGACTAGTAACTAGTGACAGGAGTACTGCCCGTAATACCGTATTGGCACCCCTGGCGGTAGCAGCTGGTTAGATTAGTTAGGAGGCGGGGTGTACAGCAAGCTTAGGGAATCATTGACAACAAGAGTTAGGGTTTTTTATTCTGCTGGCTGCATCTTTCCCATATTTATTCCGAGTGTCCAAAAGGTCATTTTTGCTGGTTTTGGGGTCATGCTGCTGTAAAAGACAGCGATAGTCAATGTCCTATTCAAAAAAATCTTGTTACACATACTCACTTCTTCTTGAAAATTTTAGTGTCCAAAAAGTCATTTTTGCTGGTTTTGGGGTCATGCTACGGTTGAAGACATCATTAGTAAATGTCCTATAGAAAGAAATGTATTTCTGTTTCTACCAAACAGTTGTACTTTGGTTTCATCTGACCAGATCACATTCTCTCAGTGCTCTTCTGGATCATCCAAATGCTCTCTAGCAAACTTCCGACAGGCCCAGGCATGTACTGGCTTAAGCAGGGGAACAGGTCTGGCACTGCAGGATCTGAGTCGCTGGCGGTGTAGTGTATTATTTGTGGTAGCCTTTGTTACGTTGGTCCCAGCTCTCTGTGGGTCATTCACTAGGTTCCCCCCGTGTGGTTCTGGAATTTTTGCTCACCGTTTTTGTGATCATTTTGACCCCACAGGGTGAAATCTTGCCTGGAGCCCCAGATGGAGAGAGATAATCAGTGGTCTTGTATGTCTTCCATTTTCTAATTATTGCTCCCACAGTTGATTTCTACCCACCAAGCTGCTTGCCTATTGCAGATTCAGTTTTCCCAGCCTGGTGCAGGGTTACAATTTTATTTCTGGTTTCCTTTGACAGCTCTTTGGTCTTCACCATAGTGGAGTTTGGAGTGTGATTGTTTGGGGTTGAGCCACATGGTAATTGGCAGGTGCCCCATTGCACATTTTGCACCAGGTCCCAAGAAGTTCAAGTTACGCCTCTGCTTGCAAGCTTTTTACATGTGATATTTGTGGTGGCAGCAAGAACATCCCAACGAGGAAGATGGAGGTTCAGCTAGCAGGGGCGTAGTTATAGGGGGTGCAACGGTAGCAGCTGCTATGGGGCCCTGCATCTTGAGAAGGCCCAAAAGCCCATTTGACATGTAAGTAGAGACCCGTTTTTGGAAATGGCACATGGTAATTGGGAGGGGTGCCAATAGGGCAGTACGGGCAGTACTCCTGTCAGGGGCCCTAATCAAAAAGGGGTCCAGTGATATGTTAAAAAATAGGAACTAGTAATAGGTGGGGGCCCCATTTGATTTAGCTGCATGGGGCCCTGAAACAGTTAATAGATGACTGATGGCAGCCTTGACTACCACTGCACCCCCTATAACTACGGCCCTGCCAGCTAAACCTCCATGTTCTCCGTTGGGATGTTCTTGCTGCCACCACATATATGACATGTTCTTGGACCCTGGTGAAAAAAGTGATAGGGGGCTCCTGCCAGTTACCACGTGTCATTTCTAATACTGGCGTCTTATTATGTGTCAAAGGGGCACCGTAGCAGCTGCTATCGCTACACCTCATATAGCTACAGTCATCTTCTTTTCAGTTAGCCATTGAAAGGAATGAATGATTTTAGCCTGTGAATTTTTTTCTGTAACTCTTAGAGCCAAATTGTCTTCACTAAGTTGTTCCACGTATCCATTTTACTCTTATGAAAGGTAATTGTGGCTTCGTCTCACATGTGTTAGTATAAAAATCATCTGAACATCATCTCCCATTGACTTTAATGGGGTTTGGCCCGAACTCCAATTTTTTACGGCTCGCTCATCTCTATTCCTGAGCCCTTAGATCACAAACCCATTGTGAGTAGTGCCCAAGAAGCTACTACCACTCCTCTCACTCATAAGTTTGTACATTTCCAGACACCCCATTCCTCACTTATTCAAGCATCACCATGGGACATACAACTTTTCCCTTTTCTTCTCTATCGTCCCCCTCTCCCTCTGTTCCTCACATCACAATCTCTACTCCATCTGCACATTCATAAGGAGTCTATTTTGATATAGTAACTCATTACACTAATTTTAATCCTTCAAACACTCTAGAGCACGGGTGTCAAACACACGGCCCGCGGGCCAAATCCGGCCCTTGTGTTTTCCGGCTCGCGCCCCCCCCCCCCCTCCCCTGAGCTCTCTGACTGCACAGCCATTTTACCATGGCCGCACAGAGTCAGTCAGCAGCTGCATACTCGGTGCAGCCGCTGGTACAGGGGGAAGGCAGGAGGGATTGTTTCCCTCCTACCTTCTCCCTTTGTATGTACAACGCTCGGTGAGTGCTGTACATACATACGCCGTCGCAGGGGTCGTGACACACTGCTTTCCTCACGCCCCCTGTGACGCTAGGTCTCCTCTGTTATCAGCCTCTGCCGGCCCAGGGGATCCCTGGGAGCTGCGGGATGGTGTAAGGGGCGTGATGACGTAACGCTGCTGACACCAGCTCCTGGACCTGCCCGCGCTGCATGGCCCAAGAGGAAGTGAGTACCTTTTTTTTATTTTATATTCATTAGCTGCAGGAGGCATCTACCTGGCTAGTGGGAGGCTATATGGGCATCTACCAGGCTACAGAGGACTATATGGGGCATCTACCTGGCTACACGGGGGTTAAATGAGGCATCTACCAGACTACAGAGGACTATATGGGACATTTACCAGGCTACAGGGGACTATGTGGGGCATCTACCTGGCTACTGGGGGGCTATGTGGGGCATCTACCTGGCTACTGGGGGCTATATGGAGCATCTACCTGGCTACTAGGGGGGTTATGTGGGGCATCTACCTGGCTACTGGGGACTATACAGGGCATCTACCTGGCTACTGGGGGGCTATGTGGGGCATCTACCTGGCTACTGGGGGGGCTATATGGAGCATCGACCTGTCTACTCGGGGGGTTATATGGAGCATCTACCTGTCTACTAGGGGGACTATGTGGGGCATCTATCTGGCTACAGGGGAATATGTGGGGCATCTACCTGGCTACTGGGGACTAAGAGTGGCATCTACCTGGCTACTGGGGGGCTATGTGGGGCATCTACCTGGCTACTGGGGGGCTATATGGAGCATCTACCTGTCTACTAAGGGGGTTATGTGGGGCATCTACCTGACTACAGGGGACTATGTTGGGCATCTACCTGGCTACAGGGGACTATGTGGGGCATCTACCTGGCTACAGGGGACTATGTGGGGCATCTACCTGGCTACAGGGGACTATGTGGGGCATCTACCTGGCTACTGGGGACTATACGGGGCATCTACCTGGCTACTGGGGACTATCCGGGGCATCTACCTGGCTACTGGGGAATATATGGGGCATCTACCTGGCTACT
Organism: Phyllomedusa bahiana; assembly: GCA_025379985.1. Classification (NCBI taxonomy): domain Eukaryota; kingdom Metazoa; phylum Chordata; class Amphibia; order Anura; family Hylidae; genus Phyllomedusa; species Phyllomedusa bahiana. Next base: position 77,148 of record JAODAL010011490.1, read on the forward strand.
GGGGGGCTATATGGAGCATCTACCTGGCTACTGGGTGGCTATATGGAGCATCTACCTGGCTACAGGGGACTATGTGGGGCATCTACCTGGCTACAGGGGGCTATATGGAGCATCTCCCTGGCTACAGGGGGGCTATATTGAGCATCTACCTGGCTACAGGGGGCTATATGGAGCATCTACCTGGCTACTGGGGGGCTATATGGGGCATCCACCAGGCTATAGAGGAATATATGGGTCATCTACCAGGCTACAGAGGAATATATGGTTCATCTACCAGGCTACAGAGGACTATATATGGTATTTATCTGGCTACAGGGGGCTATATGGAGCATTACCAGGCTATAGAGGACTATATGTTGGCATGTACCTGGCTACATGGGACTATATTGGGGCATGTACCTGGCTACAGGGGACTATATGGGGGCATCTACCTGGCTACAGGGGACTATGTGGGACATTTACCAGGCTACAAGGGACTATGTGGGACCTTTACCAGGTTACAGGGGACTATGTGGGGCATCTATCTGGCTACAGGGGACTATATGGAGCATCTACTTGGCTACAGGGGGCTATACGGGGCATCTGCCTTATTACAGGGGGCTATATACGGGGCATCTGCCTGGTTACAGGGGGCTATATACGGGGCATCTACCTGGCTACATGTCTGCAGGAGGCATATTACTACCTGGCTACAGGGGGCAAAAATACCTATCTACCTACATGGGCAGGTATAACTATCATCTACAGGGGACTTTATACCCACTTATCTACCTACAAGGGTCATATGTACCTATCTACCTATGTGGGGCAATATATTCTTCCTGGTTGCCCTCAAATAGCAATAATAGCAATACTGTACAAATTTAACAGTTAAGGAGAAGTTCCATTTACACAGTTCTAAAATTATGTCGGCCCTTTAAGGTATGCCGTGAGGCTAATGTGGCCCCCGGTGAAAACTAGTTTGACACCCCTGCTCTAGAGGGAGGGAGGACCAAGAGAGAGCAAGGTCGATGGGTCAGTACACATTAACGCTTTGCAAACTATAGGGACCCTAATGGTGAAACATGGGGAGTGAGTGTACTGTTTAATATTTACAAACAAGTGGGAGATTATAAAAATAATCCACAAGAATCCTGGGAGGTTCTCTAAAAAAAAAAGAAGTCACTGAACACTCTCTGTTAATAACCAAGAGTTTGGAAAACAAATAAATCACTGCAATCTACTCCTCAAACTCTAAATCTAAAATATAACTTTTATTAAATACTTATAACAATATAGAAAACCTCCTAATCAGCATCCTCACCTGCTCATAATATATAGTACGGACGGTGTGATGACTGTCCTGAAGGGAACCCTATATTCAACCTAAATGAGGTAGGGTAGTCGTCCCGAAAGGGTCGGCCCCACCTCTAAAGGCTCACCCTATTATTGTCCTATCAAGTCCCTTTGCTAATCAAGTGTATATAGATGTAATACACATACTTATATAAAGCCACGCATTGGATACATTCAATAAGGCATGTATCCAAAGGACATCAAAAACACCGCTGTAATCTAACAATAAATCCCAATATTCAAAAATCAGTGAGATCATAAATAAACATATAAGATAAACATAAACGACCTTCTCTGCTTTCCTTTCTATCTCCCAAAACGTGTTTCCCCCTGTTAGATGCTCCAGGGTTCATAAGGTCCACCATCAGTACATCTTGCAGCAATATCGCCACTGCCTTCCTGTATAAGTATGACCGATTTACATTCCCCTGATGAACCCTGGAGCATCTAACAGGGTAAAAACGTGTTTTGGGAAATAGAAAGGAAAGCAGAGAAGGTCGTATATGTTTATCTTATATGTTTACTTATGATCTCACTGATTTTTGAGTATTGGGATTTATTGTTAGATTACGGCGGTGTTTTTGGTGTCCTTTGGATACATGCCTTATTGAATGTATGCAATGTGTGGCTTTATATAAGTATGTGTTTTACATCTCTATACACTTGATTAGCAAAGGGACTTGATAGGACAATAATAGGGTGAGCCTTTACAGGTGGGGCTGACCATTTCGGGACGACTACCCTACCTCATTTAGGTTGAATATAGGGTTCCCTTAGGGACAGTCATCACACCGTCCGTACTACATATTATGAGCAGGTGAGGATGCTGCTTAGGAGGCTGTCTATATTTTTATAAGTATTTAATAAAAGTTATATTTTAGATTTAGAGTTTGAGGAGTAGATTGCAGTGATTTAGAGGTTCTCTAAAACCCTTTATTACACACCACGACAGGACAAGACATCTTACAAATTATACATTGTGTTCTCAGACCTTCTGAGGTAAATTTACTCCTCAAAGACACTGGTTATGAACTGATAACCCCCAAGTTTAGTGGTATGCTCACTATACAATGAAGCATTATTAAAAATAACTATAGTAAGTTGTTTTGTTTTTTTTAAGAAAGATGTAGATTGGTAAGTTATTAAAGCTATTCAACAAGACTCAAAGGAGTTGTTACATGAGTATCATCATAGAGTTAAATGAGATCCTGATTTAAAGTGATATTGTTGCTATACAACCTCTTCTTGTTCAAAATTTTGGTCAATGTTTACTAATACATTTGAGAATAGGGTTTACCACACAACTTCCTCATTGGAAATCGGCAAGTATGACTAATAGCCTTGTGTCTCTTTATGCACAAGAACGTATTTTTGGACTAGCCAACAAAAATTCTAAAGTTTATGGGTTCAGTGTCCCAAGGTCTACCTCCTGACAAGAGACTGAGGAAAAAGAGGGACACACTGCTACATATTCTGACAATGTACCATTGTTCCCCTCTTTTGCTTCCCCTTCCTTCTGAAGATACTACCCTGTTTCTCCGAAAATAAGACCGTGTCTTATATTAATTTTTACTCCTAAAGACGGGCTAAGACTTATTTTTAGGGGATGTTTTTTTTTCTATGAACAATAATTCACATTTACTGTTGAACAAAACATCAACATGTATTAATACACTGTAGTGATTTCATCACAAACATTAGCATAAGCAGACAAACTCTGAATTGCATAAAAAAATGCACTATGTCTTATATTCGGGGGTGTCTTATTTTCGGGGAAACAGGGTAATGATACAGTATAGCCTTAAAGACACACAGGATCTGCTAGAATTTCTTGCAGACAACGGACATAAAGTCTCCCGAGACAAAGGGTGACTTACATTGGACACTGCCTGACACAAGGCCACAGACACCTACAACCAGACAGAGTGACGGCTATACAGAAGTTGACCATTTCTCTTAACAAACAGCAACAGACAATTTTTGGGAATAGTAGGCGACTGTAGACACTAGACCCCTAACTACTCATTGTATGCCACACCACTGTATGACTTAATCAAAGATTCTTAGGCTAAGCCCACCACACACACTGACAAGACCAGGACAGCTTTTGAGGAGATCAAATAAGTTCTCTACTCAGCCCCGGCTCTAGGCCTACCAGGTTACAGAAAACCTTTTCACTTCTTTGGTCATGAAGTGCAAGGACATGCACAAGCGGTGCTGACACAACCTCACAATGGAGCTAACAGACCTATTGCTTATTACAGTACTCAGCTAGACTCAGCAGCGAAGGGAATACATGCATGCCTTAGGGTCATAGCTGCTGTTGCATATGCTTTTAAGAAAGGTCAGTCGACTTAGTCATAAAAGTTTGCTTGCCCCATTCTGTGTATGCCCTTTTGAATTGTCACTGGACTATGCAAATTACCCAAGCCCAACTCACTAGGTGGCAGTTAGTTCTCCTCCAACCTAGTCACATTCAGTTATTCCGATGTTCTAAAATAAACCCTGCAACCTTGTTACCTTATGAGGTTCAGAGAGAGGAGGAAAGTCCTGATGAGTTAGACAAAGACAGAGACTAGAGATGGGCAAATTTCTCAAAAATTCAATTCACTGAGTTCGCCGAATTTACCGGTAAAAATTAGTTTCGACCCAAATTTATTCGTGGCAAATCGCGTTAAAAAACAGCTATTTCCTGGCTGCAGAGAGCTTTTTGGGGTTTGTCCATGCTCCAATAGCATAGGGGAGCGGGGTTTTTGGTCTTCATACAATGCTTGTTTTAGTATGACACGCAACAGACACCCCGCCGTTTCTTAGAATTGCTTCACTCTTCAACTTTTTCTGGGCACTGGGAAAAAACTGACCAAATTAAACTGAAGCGGGAACGCAGCCTGAAAAAGTCTTGTCAGCGCCAGCTGGAAAGAACCGAGCTGAGGGCTAAGTACTCCCAATAGCATCAAAGAACACAATAGTAGGTTCCTGGAGCCGGCACAGGTCACAGCACAGTAAGGAGACGTCACAGCAGGGGTCACCCCGCGAGGCCACAGCTTCTGGTGTCATCTAGCAGCCGTGTGTTGACCACCAAGCTAACGCTTCTCGACTGGTTGACTAGGCCATCCACTTTCCCCCAGATGACATCTGACAACCCCAGCCAAGAGTCGGTGGGTTTGTCAGACACAACCCTTAGTTGCCATGGCCGGGAAGCAGGTGAGGGACTCTCACCTGTCCTCAACCCACCTCTGTCCTTCGTTTCCCACAGCCAGAGAACTACTTTTTTGCTGGGGGCCTCTGCAACCATACACAGTGAGCATGAAAATAAGAGGATGTGGGCAGCAAGATGTGGGGAAGACAATCCGCTGCTTCATGCAGAAGCGGGCAATTTAGTGATGAGGAGAGTGGATGGGGGGGTTATGTTGCGAGCGGTTAGGCTCTGTACAGCGACACCATTGAGGAGGACGGCGGTGACAGGCAAACACTAATCGATGTAGCCGAGCTGAAGCAAGAAAGGCTGGGACAAGGTATTCTGGTGCCCTAGTTAAACAAGGCATGAAGTGCCCCCCAAATGGAAAATTCAGCCCACTCCATGACTCCTTGCGCCCCCTTTTCTGCCTGGTATGAAGTGGCCCCCTAGGCAGTCTCCTAACTTCGACAACGCATCATCCCAGCCCCGGAAGCACGGGCTTCATCATCATCCTCATGATGGGGAAAAGAGAGCGGCAGATTGCGTGTCAGGCAGTGCGAGGTTGGGAGCCAAACAGCCACAATTTAGAACACCCACTTTGCAGGTCCCAGAAAGTAGCAGCACAGGGGCTCACCGGGGCAGCGGCGGTAACAGTCAGTCAGTGCGGAGCATTGGTGGTAAATCACCTATCGGCGGTGTGGCAGTTTTTGACAAGACACTAGAGAGGCGAACATGGCTATATGTAGAATCTGTGGGCAGAAAGTAAAGCGTAAACCAAGGACCTAACTTGGCACCACAGCCCTGCAATCAACTCATCCAGTGTCACTATACAGTGGCCTGGGAGAAACGTGTCTCAGATGTGGTGGTCCTTTCCTTTTGGCAACAGCAGCAGAAACCATTGGCACGCCTCCCATTTTCAGGCAGTAAAAGCTTCACCACCTCTGCCGAAAAACTCCCTGTCTTTTACTTCATCTACGGTCCAGATATCCTTTTCCCTTTTGGCACTCATGGTGCCAGCAGTTGTTTACCGAGACGATTGCCAAGAGACAGCAGTATGTGTCTAGCCATCCCTAAGTGCAGAAGCTGACCGTGCTCTTGTCCAAGTTGGTGGTACTGCTGCCCCTCCCTTTCAAGTGGTGGACTATGCACCGTTCAGAGAACTTGACAGGAAACTTTGCATTCACTTTAGCCATTTCTACATCGCCAAGCACACCCTCCTTGAGCTAAACAGAACAGAGAAATTATAAACAGAAATACAGAAATATATGAACAGGGGGGAACTGGATGAACAGGAATAAATATATGAACAGAGGGAAATTGATGAACAGGGAGAAACTGATGAACAGAGAAAGGCCATTAACAATTCTGTGATGATCCAAGTGGACAGGAGGAATACTCCCATGTGTAATTTTGATGTCAGCCAGTGGCAGCTCATGCGTGACACCTGCCATTTGCTCAGGCCCTTTGAGGAGGACACATTATTTGTCAGGCGGCAGGACTATGGGATGAATAACGTCATTCCACTGCTTCATGCCCTGGAACAGATGCTGCAAATTCTGTCTGGTCAGGGGACTGGAGACGTGGTGACTACATCTCATTGGCCACATAAGTCCGGTTTGGGGGCTTGAACAGAGGAGGAGGAGGAAGAGACATTGGCCACAACAGTGTCTGGCGAAATGAGTGTTTTTTTTATTCAGGTGACAGGAGAGGAGCAGGAGCAACCGGAGGATTAGGAAGACGAGGAAGATGACCCAGACAAACCGTGGCAGTGTCAGTGGTTTGGAGGCAAGGAGCCCTCAGAGTCACTTGCGCAAATGGCCTGCTGCATGCGTTTTGCGGCTAGTGACAACTTGAAAAAAGTCACCATCCGGCAGAGGGATGACTTCTGGCCTCCACCCTCTTGGACCCTCTTTTACCTGTCCCAAATGGGGGCTTTTTTTTCATGCCAAGACAGAGGACAAACTCAAGTACTATAGAGACATCCTATGTAGTCAGTTGGCCGCTGCCTATCTGCGCCATGGTCCATCCTCTAGCAGGTCTGACCGGGTGGTTCATCAGCGCTCGCGTACCACTGCCACGGCTGTTGTGGAGGGATGGGGGCTTACGAGCAGTACCAGCTCCATCAGCAGCAACCTGAGTCTGGAGTTGTTGATGAGCAGCCTTCATCACCTCCTAGTGATTTAGGTACCCACCAGCAGCAGCACCTTGAGCAGACCTTGAACCCTGGATTCTTTTGACTACCTGCCTCAGCTACTATTCTGATTGCTGCCCCCCTGCCTGATTCCACACATCTGCTGCCCGCTGCTCCTTTAAACCCCCCACCATCTTTACCAGGGACTGGTATTGCCACCCACCTTCCCACTCTTCACTGGGCCATTATGTTTGCCTTCTGAATTCTGCTGCCACCCACACTCAGGTCTCTAATGCTGCTGCCAACTGCGCACTCTCTTTAGTCGACCACTTTGTGGTTTTCTAATGCTGTTTCACCTCCACCACTCTATGACATTGCCACTATTTTTTTGGTTTTCCCCTTCTTTTAATCTGTGGAGTGGATACAAAACACAGGACACATGCAAATATTTCATTTACTTATTTTTGGATTTAGCAATGATGGATTATTGACCAACTGAAAGCAGACACTGAAAGATCAAACGAATGGCAAAATGATTGGTGTCAATGCAAAATTACTGATGACACCCCCCCCCCTCTTTTGGGGGGCTTTTACATGTATCAGCATTTAACGAATTCATCACAATAAATGAAAAAAAATAACTGGGGTTTGCCACAAATAGCAATATCCCAGAAGACTGGATTTGAGATGTATGTAGGGCTGAAATACACAAACACTGGATTTGACACAGGATTCTCAACAAAAAGTGAATAAATTAACTCTTGGCCACAGATTAAAATACCTCCACCGGTCTGAAGTTGATGGATTTCAGGCATGTATGTGGCAGAAATACGCACACCCTGTATTTTACTCCAAATAAACCCACTAACAACAGGCTTAATTAACCCTTTGGGTATTAAAAAATCCTACATAAGAAACAGATTAAATTTAGGTGGGATATGGGCAGAATTACACCCACCTGGACTTTAGTGAGAATAAACCCCACAAACTAAACAAAATGATAACGCTAGGTACGTTTAAATGTGTACAACTGAACCACTTGTGAAACTCTTTGCCCCCAGTCTCTGATAAAAGCAGTTTCTTTTAGAATTGACTTCTATGGAGCAGCAGATACAGAACGCTGGTTGAGGTGTGCAACTGACACAGACTTGTGGTGGTTTTTCCCCCCCAATCTCTGATAAAGGCAGTTTGTTTTAGAATGAGTTGAATAGAGCAGCAGCAGCTAGATGCTTATGCCAGGACAGACTGTGAGAAGTGTGAGGATTAAGGATGGCGTCCGTATTTATAGGGCTGTGACGTCACAGAAGCCCACTGGTTGCTGATTGGATTCATGTCTGCACATGTCATTGAGGGTGTTGCTTTCTTCCTCCCACAGTTCTCTGCCCCATGTCACGCCATGTGCTCGCGGCCATTTTGCCAATAAAAAAGATGCTTCGTTCCCACGAATCACCCGAAGTTTTCCTGAAATTCTAAATGAATTCCACTTCGTTAGAATTGATTCACTCATCTTTAACAGAGACCATGATTGTTTGGAGCATATCCACACACTGACCCTGCCCCGATCTGATTTGAGGGAGCAACCCCTTGAACACCCAGACTTAGTTCTGTATGTAGATGGTAGTTGCCATAGGCAAAATAACTCTGGCCAGTTATCCTCTGGCAATGCTGTGGTAGATGATACGCAAACTATACATGCGGAATCCCTGAACCCTCCTCATTCTGCTCAGCGAACTGAGTTATTGGCTCTCATTAAAGCATGTGAATTTGTAAAAAGAAAGGACAGTGAACATTTATACTGATTTTTGATATAGGGGATAGTACAGAATCGGGAAAATGAGAAACTTTCTGATCCCTCGTAAGCTATGGCAAAGAAATTGCTACTGTAGGGACTCACTCAGCCACCATCTTGGGTCGTCCCAGTGGGTATTTCGCTCTTGGACTGCCGTCCTTTCTTAGAATGGGTGGCACTTCAACATCGGGTTTTCTTTAAGTCTGGCCTCCACCAGCTTTATTCTTAGCACAGTACACAGCATACAGAAATAAATCATAACAAAACCCTGGCTTAGCACAGTACACAGCATACAGAAATAAATCATAACAAAACCCTGGCTGTCTGGCCACTTACTGCACATGCAGATTCACTGTCTATATGGGGTCTGGAACTAGTGTCCAGTCAGAACAGTCAGTTCTACCAGACTCCACTGGTTAGCTTCAAGAGGTCAGCCACCTGCTAGCCTTTGGGGCAAGAGCTTCTCCTCAGCTCTTCCGACGCTCCACTGCCTGCAAGCGAAACACACCCCTCGTACACCTGAAGGCCCAGTCCTTTTATAGAAATCCCGAGACCTATCCAAAACCTGGCCTGGATCACGGGGTGTAGACACCCACCTGACACGTTGTCCCGAAAAGAGCCAACCCAGAATAACCAAAATAAACGACTGCCAACTACTTAGTGTGGCTGACAATGCATATGGCTGGCTCCTATCCCACCAAGGCCAGGTACCCTTGGTGGCGTGTTGCTTGTATGACTCCTGTCTCACTCCGCCTAGTGGCAGAAACCGGCGACCGTATACTTGAAAGAAAAAGCAGGCTAGCTCACCTGTATAGTGCGATGTGTAACAGTCCTCATAAACAATCTTGTGCACGGACCATGCTCCAAGATTCAAGTAAGTGTCCAAATAGACAAAGTCCAAAAGGTCAGCACAAAGATAATCAAAAGCAAGGAAACATTTATTGAAGCATTGCCGGTACAAAACGATTATTAAAGTGCATAAGCAGGCATGTAACAGGAGAACATGAGGAACAGTATCGCTGACATGTTTCAGGCATCTCAGCGCCCTTAGTCGTAGCGTCTACCAAAGGAAAAACACGCCTCTTTATAGTGTGTTTAAGAACAATCAATGGTTAAAACAAGAAACACATGGAATAGTTACCTTACCTGACATAGGAGCGCAGGAAATGCGTGGATAACAACCATTGAAACTTGCATCAACAAACTCTCGTCACCAGAACCCGGAAGATGAGAGGATGCATAAAGACACAGTGAGACGCAAATGCGTTCCACCAAAGACCACGTGATAACCTACGCGCCACTGCCGGGAAAGTTAATAAAAGCAATGAAACATAGTATTGATACAATGTAATATAAGAAGCTAAAATATATATAGCACAGGGAGTAAGGTAGGCAACATCCAAATTAAAAATGGAACATAACTTCTCTCCGAGAGTTTAACCCATTGGGAACAAAAGTGTCAAGAATAAGTATCCAATATGCTTCCCTATCATGTAATAGGTACTCCAAATTGCCTCCTCTCCTAGGTTTCGTAATTCTTTCAATACCTATGAGCTGTAAACCTGTAGTACTTGAGTTATGGCAATCAACAAAATGTTGTGAAATACTAGATTTACTTCTACGTGTATCATTCTTAACCCCTTAAGGACCCGGCATTTTTTTTTTTTTTGTTGACACGTTAATTTTTCCCTCCTCGCCTTCCCAGAGCCATAATTTTTTTTATTTTTCCACCTACATAGACATATGAGGGCTTTTATTTTGCGGGCAAGATATATACTTTCTAATGGTGTTATTCACTGTTACTATAGAATATACGGGAAACCGCAAAAAAATTCCAAGTGGGACAAATTGTGAAAAAAAAATTATTTTTCTCCATGTTTGGGGTGTTTTGGTTTTACGGCGTTCAATCTTCAGTAAAAAATGATGTGTTCTTTGTATTTCAAGGCTGATACGCATCCGCCAATACCAAACATATAAGGTTTCCGTTATGTTTTGGTACCGTAAAAAAATTCCCCAAATTTTTTATTTTTGAAATTTGCGCATGCAGTGCCATTTTGTGTAACCAATAACTTTTTTGTACTAACACCTACGGACGTCAGTGAGGGTGCATTTTTTGCAGGCTGGAGTGTACTTTTTATTGCAAGCAGTTTGGAATGCATGCGACTTTTTTGATTACTTTTATTCCATTTTTTAAGTGACGTAAAATGACCAAAAAACGCAATTTTGCCGTTTGGAATTGTGTTCAGCGTATGGGATAAATGATGATATATTTTTATAGATCTGACTTTTTCAGACGCGGCGATACCAAATATGTGTAACGTTATTATTTTATTGTTTTTATTTGTAAAATGGGGAATAGGGGGCCATTTGAACTTTTAATACTTTTTTTTTGTACTTTAAAACTTTTTTTTTTTTTTTTTTATTTTAACATTGAGTCCCTTGACCACTAGGGGGTGCGATCGTTAATACAGTCTAATGCATTGCATAGACAATGCATTAGACTGTACCAAGATGGCGGTTTCCCCACTTCCAGCCGCAAACCAGGACATGGCAGTGATGAAGCTTTAAACAAGGCTCCCCGTTGTCATGTCCAGGCGTCGGATCGCTGCAGTTATGCTGCGGCGATGCCGATCGCCCTGAAGAACGGTGCGCAGCACCGCTCTTCATTCATTTAGATGCCGCGGCCATCTTGGCCGCGGCGTCTAAGGGGTTAAACAGCCAGCTCGCGCTGTATCGGCCGAGTGTTAGTTGCGATCAGCCGCTAACACCCGCCGGCTGAGCGAGGGGGTCGCGGAGCGATCCCCCTGCAAAGCCCCTTAGGGACTCTGGGACATATGAGTACGTCCAGGGTCCTTAACCCCTTCACGACCCTGGATGTATGAGTACGTCCCAGGGCCGCTCAGGGGCTTTGCAGGGAGATCGCGCCGCGACCCCCCCCCGCACAGCCGGCGGGTGTTTAAACGGCTAATTGCGCTAACACCCCGGGCAGTTACAGCGGGCGTGTGGGTGGGGCCGCGCGTCTGATTTAAACACTTATGCTGGCCGATCCGGATCCGGGCATGGTGGTGGGGAGCCTTGTGAAGGCTCCCGTACTTACCCTGGCCGGTTTGCCCCACTTCCTTTCCCCAGACAGGAAGTGGGGAAACCGCACTTTGTACACCTAATGCATGCCTATGCAATGCATTAGGTTGTATTAACCCAAACGCGCCCCCTAGTGGTCAAGCACCATAGGGGGACTAAATGTTACAGTAAAAAAAATAAAAAATAAAAGTTTTAAAGTACAAAAAAAAAAAAGTATGAAGTTCAAATCACCCCCTTTCCCCTTTTACAAATAAATCATTAAAATAAAAAAAAAAGTTAAACAATTTGGTATCCCCGCGCCCAAAAAAGCCCAAATCTATAAAAATATAACATCATTTATCCGTACTGAACCCGTAGAAGAAAAAAAATTTCCCAAAAACGCCAAAATTGCATTTTTTTGGTCTTTTTACGTCACTCAAAAAATGGAATAAAAATGTAAAAAAAGTTGATGCATTCCAAATTCTAGCGAAAAAATACACTTAGCCCCAAAAAAATGCACCCTCATGACTCCGTAGGGGGTTTACAAAAAGTTATTGGTCGACAAATGGCGCCCCGGCGCAATATAAAAAATAGAAAAAGTTTTGGAATTTTTTTCGGTATCATAACTAAAGGAAACCCTAATTTTTTGGATTGCCGGATGAAAAAAAACCGTTGAATACAGATAACACATTATATTTTCCCGAAGATTGAACCCCGTGAAAGAAATCACCCAGAAACTGGCGAATATACTTTTTTTTCACAATTTGTCCCACTTGGAATTTTTTTTGGGTTTTTCCCGTATATTTATGTATGTGATAACACCATTAGAAAGTACATCTTTTTCTGAAAAATAAAGCCCTTTTGGGTTTATGTAGGTGGAAAAAATAAAAAAAATTAGGCTTTCAAAAGGGAGGGGGGAAAAAACGAATGTGTCACAAAAAAAAAAAAAACGCCGGGTCCTGAAGGGGTTAAGGGGTTAATATCATGTAAATGTTCTAGAAAGCGTTTCTTTTTATTTGCGTGTAGTCTTAACAAACATCAATTACAGAGAGTAATTGATTTTTAATTACGTATCTTTATTCGTTGACGTATTTCAAAATAGAAAATGATTTAGAACCATCAGAATTAAAGAATCTTTTAGATGGTGACACAAAACTGCAAGTTTTGCAGGGATGGCCACCACATTTTACAAAGCCTTTGTGTCGTAGCTAAGTAGTAGGAGCACTAATATGCATAATCAGCTTTGGGATAAAAATTTTTCCCATTGTTTTTCATTTTTGGGGACATCTTACTTTCCCTTTTGTAAGACTTTATTTAACCTTCATCACTTTTATATGGAAAATATTTAAATTATTCCCTTTATTTTATTAAACGATGGGTTGTTTAACCCAAATAGGTTGAGTGCACATGATCTTCACAGAATTAGAATTATGCAAAAGTAGACTTTCCCTCGACGGAACCCGTACTTTATTAATTGCCCTATTTAGAATCCAATTCTGATATCCTCTAGATATGAACCTATGACAAATAATTTTTTCTTCTTGTAAATAATCATTGGATGAACTGCAGTTCCTTTTTTTAGACTTTCTCGTTTTTGGCCTTCCAATATCAAATCTAGAAACACAATACACTTATTGCTTGTTGTAAACTTGAGGTCATTCCCTTTTTATTCAAAGTTCCCACAAAGGGGGGTATGGAGCAATTCCCCCCCAAATAATGGGAGGTCTCATGTATCTGCCCCTACCACTCCAGATGCGCGGCAAAAGATGTACATGTATTCCCACCAGGAGACCGTTAAGTTAGCTAGGGAGGGCGGGGGTACTTAAACCCCCCTTGGGCCAAAACCTTTTGTTTGCAAACTTTCTAGTTTAAACTTTTTTTTAGCCAAAGCGATCGGTGCGGAAGGGTGTTTATTGCGATATACACACACTAACCCAAAGCCGAGTCTGGGCCAAAAATCTATTGTTTAAAAGGGAAGAAATTTTTGTGGCCCCGAAGATAAACCCAATCAAAGACAGACAAAAGGTTGGAGCAACGAATCGAGCCATTGGCATAAATTCTCAGACAGGGAACCAATACCAGAGATGATCGGATGCATAGGGGGAAAATCTGCCTGTTTATGGATCTTGGGAAGACCATATAAAATAGGCATGACTGGATAATCAGGCAAAATTTAGTGCGATCGTCTCTGGTCCAAAATTCCCAAAGACACTCCTTCTGATAACAAACAAATGAGCTCCTCCCCTTAAAGGGATTTGGTTTTGGGGGCAAAATTTTAGTTTTTCAATAATAGCAGAAACGGGTCAGGGAGCAAAAACATGGTTGGGGAAATCACTTTAATTTTTATCACTACGACGTAAAACCCCCTTCATCTGCCATACAGACAATGAAAGTATCTTTTTTTGTTTTAAATTTTTTTAAAGCATGCTGTTGAGTACTGGTAAGATTTAAAATACCCCGACTTTAAAAAGGGAAAACAACTAAAGGACCCTTTAAAAAAAAATTTTCCATAAATATTGAAAATTTAAACCCTTGAGGCTGTCCTGGATTGTAAAGGATAAAAATTATTGTTAGGAACAGATGGATATACAATCGACTTCATGTTAATATCAGGAGAATTGTTGGTGTCCGCCAGCTCCTCCAAATGCAACATTGACTTCTGCTCACAAAATGAGAAACTACTGTTTAAAAAAAAGGATTTAAAAAAATTGGGGGTAGGAGGTGGGGGGCAACAGAATTACCCAAAAATGAAACGTAATGTTAAATAAATCGTATGAATTTATTAATATCTTTTAACGTATTAAAAAAAATTTTTTTTTTCCCCCCAAAAACCCAAAATTTAATCCCAAAGAAAAAAGTTCAGGGCTGGGGGCATATCCAAATCATTTAAAAGGGGGGAAAATTCCCAATTTCTTCCAAAAGCGGATGAGGTATTTATTGATTGGTGTTGTTCCTGGTTTTAATTTTTTCTACCTTTTATATGTTTTCTTCCTCCCCTCCTTGTACGTTTTTTTCCATTTTTTGGAACTTTAGATCTCTTAGATTTTTTATAATAAGACAATTGTGGAATTGAGGCAGTAGATGTAGAGGCTTCGTCTCGAGTGTCTGTGTTATCATCAGTGGAATCAGAATCCAGCGAGCTGAAGCTGACTCTATTTTGTTTTCTCTTCCAATAATTTTTCTTATTTGGACGTATTAAAATTGAAGAGGGGTACCCTCATTGATTGTTCTCCTACCCCATTCGTATACCTGATTATGGCTGTAATCATAGTTATCGCGGTCAAATTTGGCTTTCTTGCTTGCCATGATAGTCTTCTAGTTTCGAAATACTGCTATACGTTTGTTGTAATTCCTGATCAAAGGTAGACAAATCCTTGAAAGACTCAACCTCATTTAAATTTTCTTTAAATCCACTGAAATTTCTTCCAACTTAATGTCGTCAAATTGAGTAATTAACTCCATTAATTGTATAGAACATGTGGAAAATGGAATTCCAACGGGTTACAAACTGCTCAGACTAGATGGCAGTCGGAATCTTTTTAATGCGGAGTCCCTTTGGGATCATTTCAAGTTTTAAATAATTAAATACAGTATTAAATAATTAATAAAAAAACTGGCGACTACCTGTAGCCGCTCTGCCACACTACGTTGTTGGAAGCCATACACCTTCCAAAAGAAATATGTGGTAAACTGTCAAGCCTAGATCACAGGTTATGATTCCATAACAAAAGGGAATCGCAGATAAAGCTGCAAAGGAAGCAGCCAGAAAATTCTTATGTTGAATTGTTGTCACTCAAAACTACTGTTGAAACTTTGCAATTGTTCTCCACAGGAAAAGGCACGATGAAAGGACAAAGGATGCACCCAGGATACTACTAGCCTCTGGACTACAGAACCACACACATACTGATGTGCACCTGGGTTCACTGTAGTTGCAGAAAGGAAGAGTCTCTCGTGTTAAATATGCCTCCAACAGAACGATGGAGGAGCAGTGAAAACCACACCTTCCATCAACAACGGGCCCTTTCCAAATCCTACAGGTAGACTTCATACAGCTACCCAAGGTAGGAATGTTTCTGTATGTCTTGGTATGTGTTAATTAATTTTTGGTTGGGTTTAAACATACCCTACTGCATCCCAGACAGCTGCCACAGCAGCTGCTAAAAATCTGCAAGGAGTTTGTGTGCATATACGGTATACCCCGGTATACCCCAAGTTATGTCTAGTGACCAAGGTCCTGCAATTACTGTTAATGTGTCTCAAAAATGTGTACAATGATTAGCGTAAAACAACAACTGCATACTCCATATCATCCTCAGGCTACTGTTTTATGGGATATACTTACTACACCCAGGGGGTTACTACAGTTATCTCCATGTGAAGTTTTGTTTGGCAAGGTGCCTAATCACTCACTCACCTCCAAAGACTCAACACTCGGTGTTAACAACCTTAAATGTGGATTATGTTCTCAAACTACAGAGACAATTCAATTGAAATGACTTACATAGTCAAGTAGGGGACAGACAGCCTGTTCCTACTCTTGCTTGTCACAACGTGAAACCAGGAGAATCTGTGCTGATCCGTAAGTTCTTATGTTCTGGTTCTCTTACAGAAAGGTGGGAAGCTCCTTACCAAGTCCTGTTGACTACTCCTTCAAGTGTTAAAGTGGGAGGTAGAGGGAAGACATGGATCCATGCCTCGCACTGTGAACGAGTGACTCCTATCAAGATCGACACAGACGCCATTGCTTTTCAGACAAAAGGTGAACCAGAGGAGATCTTGAGTTTATCTGCTCCTGAGTTGCCCATAAGTGGCCTGCCAAAGTCACCACCTAAGACACAGCTGAGAAAGCTGACGTGCTGCCCTTCCATCGCATGAAGAAAAGTTGCCCTTCCAGTTTAATAAATTATTTGATCCCCAGCCTAGCATGGCTACAGGGGTTAGAGGCTGGTGTGCTGTGGTTCTTATTACTGCTTTTTCACAGGAATACGTGTGTTCTGCATATACAACGGACTATTTTTACAAGGTTGACCCTAAGATGAAGTGAACAAGACAACAACGACTACACCTAAAGCAACGAGAAGAAGCATCTCTGCCATATACGATTGTATCAAGTATTATCATAAGCCAATGGTTACCAAGCTAGATATATAGCTTATATATACACACTACAGTATATAGTATGGTGTTATGATCAGATACAGACCCTCAGTTTCAAACGAAAGTTACTTGAACACTTGCAGGACGAATGTGATGATAAACTCATTAAAATGCACAAACACCATAGCTAAATATACAGGGTTTAAAAAGTTCTCACAGTCCATACTATGCATAGTTATCATTGTACCCCCAGAAGAATTAATTTTAGGGATAAATAACACGTATACCTTTCCCCACAATTCTAGTGCCTCTAGATATAACAACACTAAGGGCCACATGTATGAAACGGTTTTTGGTCTAAAACTCACTTTTTCCCCATAGAAACCTATGGGGAAAAAAGTGAGTTTTAGACCAAAACCGTTTCATACATGTGGCCCTAAGGTTGCCCTGCTTATAGCTGAATGGTATTTCCCCAATGGTAGGTAGCAGTAAGGGGCCGTTCACACGGCTTATTTTGGCGCGGATTGGCGCCGTACTGCGTGCCAGATTTGCGCTGCAGTATGGCGCCAATCCGTCGCTGTAATTACGGTAATCCACCGTTCTCATAGAGAACAGTGGATTCCGTCGCTCCTCCCCGCTCGGCGAAGCCACCGGGCGGGGAGAAACTGACATGCACATTATCCAGGCGCAATACGCGCCGTGGATAATGTAAGTCTATTGGGCCGGTGCGCCGCGCCACCGCCCTGCCCCCGCCCCTTATTCAAGCCGGAATTGCGAGCGCAATCCGGCTCGCAATTACGGATTGAATAAGCCGTGTGAACATGGGCTAAGAGATCCTGTCCCTGAGAACCCCTAACTTCTTGTAATCGAGTTAATACCACTACAATAGATTTAGAGTACATACCCATAGATCTAGACACCCTACAGATTGTGTTGAACCCCCAACTTCCTATAAAAAGTTTTTCCAGACATGACATACTGGTGCCCCTCTCCTAGAGTACAAACCCTTTTATGGTATGCTTCTGAAATGCCCTGTCCCCTTTTTCACTTACTTAGGAGGAAACTACCCCGCCCTAAAATATGTATTATGCTTATAAGTTTCTTCTTTATAATGGGGTTGGGACATGTATATTTACCAGGATGACAATAGCTACATGATCCTTAGCACAGGTAGATATTGATTTAGATAAAATACCAAGACATACGATAACCAAAAGAAGAGAACATCCAAAACCTTTGATCAAGTTTAATCCTATCTTGTACACACACCTACCCTTTTCTTTAACTAGTGATATTAGAGGGGTTGTGGGAGGTTAAATAAGAGGTTATAGGACACATTTTTATTTTTATGCCTCACCATATGGATCTTGATCAAATGTATTGGGTTATTTAGGACCAAAGCTTCTTCTAAATCCAAGCGGTCTAAAAATCAGAACATTATGAATGTACACAATTGCTCTGCAACACCCCCCGCCCCCAAACAGTATATGCCCCTTCTGGACAATAACCAGGGGTATTATATGTTTGATGTAATGATATAAATTATCAGAGAGAGGAACGATATAAAATAATTTAAAATATAATGATAAAATTATTACATTACATAGCCATCATGGAAAAAGGATTTTAATAAATAATAAGCTATTTAGTTCTGCTAATCCTAAAAAAAAATAATTGGTAACTCAAATAAAAGATGTTTGCCTGACTAAGAAGTCACGTCATTGTGCCCCAAAATCCAAGTTAAGCAGATACTGACTACTGGTTTGGGAGGACAATATATTAATAATTAATTTCAATTGCCTTCTGCCAATTTATAATGCTCTTGTCAACATATTCAAATATGATATGATTAGAGATGGACGAATTGATTCTAACGAAATGGAATTCGTTTAGAATTTCAGGAAACTTCGGTTCGGGAACGAAGTCGAAGTTTGGGGGATTTTGGGGTGAACGAAGTGGCTTTTCATTGATAAAATGGCTGCGAGCACAGGGGCGTTACATGAGCAAAGCACTCTGGGGGGAAGAAGGGCATAGCCGCATGATATGTGCAGAGATGAAGCCAATCATAGACCGGCGGGATTCTGTGACGTCACCGCACTATATAATTCCGGGCGCGACGCTGGGATCTCACACTCCTCTCACTGTACTGATCAGGGAAGGTGCTGCCGCGGCTGATTGTGAAAGCGATAACTCTTACTGAAGAACTGATTATACAGCGATTTTTGGGTGGTGTCTAAGCTGTCTCAGAGACTGCTTCTCTTAATGTTCTATTTCTTTATTTTTTGGGGTATTGATCTAAGTCCAGTGTGCGTCCACTGCAGCTGCATATACATTTAAATCCTATCTGCTCACAGCACATTGAATATCCAAGGGGATCTAAGCTAGTTTTCCCGTTGTATTTATTTAAAGAAACAGCGTTTTTATAATACAAATACCAATTCATTTTTGGCTGCCAAATTTTTTTGCGCAATTTACATCCAGGGGTTATTTAAGCGTTGTTTTCTGCTGTGGTGACTCAAAGAAACCGTCTTTTTCACCGCCAAAAAAACAATTTTCCTGTAGCCTAATTCACAAGCGAAGGTTAATTACAATTTTTCTCTTGTTGTGTAGCGTAGAAAACCCCGCCATTGTAACACGCTACAAAGCTCGTAGTTTGTGGTTGCTCAAATTGTTTGGCGCAATTTACTCCAGGGGTTAATTAAGCGTTTTTTTTCGCTGTGGGACAAAAAAATACCTCTTTTTACCGCCAAAAAAATTTCAATTTTTTCCCTTTCATAATTCACAAGCGAAGGGTTTAAAACAATTTTTTTCCTTTTGTTATGTGAAACACCCATTGAACACCTACAAAGCTCGAGTTTGGGTTCTCAATTTTTTGGCGCAATTTACATCCACGAGTTTAATTTAAGCGTTTTTTTCTGCGTGGTGACCAGAAAAACCCCTCTTTTCACCCCAAAAAATTTCAATTTTCCCCTTTTGCATAAATTTACAAGCAAGGTTAAATTTAAGATTTTTTCTCTTTTTTGTACAAAAAACACGCCCTTTTAAAAAACGCTACAAAGCTCGTAGTTTTGGTTGCTCAATTTTTTGGGGCAAATTTACTCCAGGGTTTTAAATTAAGCGTGTTTTTTCGCTGTGGGACAAAAATAAACCGCTTTTTTCAAGCCAAAAAAAACAATTTCCGAGCTAATTCACAAGCAAAGGTTTTTTACAATTTTTCTCTTGTTGTGTAGCTAAAAACACCCATTTTTAACACCACAAAGCCGTATTTTGTGGGGTTTCTCAAATTTTTGGCGCAATTTTTCACCAGGGGAATTTTAAACGTTTTTTTTTCTGCTGTGGACAAAAAAAACCGCTTTTTCACCGCCAAAATTAAAATTTTCCTTGCATAATTTACAAGCGAAGGGTTTAATTTCAATTTATTCTCCTTTTGTTATGAAAAACACGCAATTGTAACACCACAAAACTATTTTTTGTGGGTCTCAATTCTTTTTCGCAATTTACATCCAGGGGAATTAAGCTTTTTTTTCTGCTTGGTGACAAAAAAAAACGCTTTTTCAAACCCCAAAAATTTAAATTTCCTTACATAATTCACAACAAGGGTTTAATTTCAATTTTTTTCCTTGTTTGTAGCTTAAAAAAACACGCCTTTGTTGAAAAAGGCACAAACCGTAATTTATTTTTTGCTAAAAGGGGTTTGGCCAATTTAAAACCGGGGGGTTAAATTAACCCGGGTTTTCCTCATTGTACTCATTAAAAAAACTTTGTTTTTCACCGCCACGGGAAGAAATTCTTACAAAAAATCAAAACCAAAAGGGTTTAATTTAAAAACCTGTTTGGGGCTTTTAATTCAGTAAAATACACGAAACCAAAAGGGCACAAACAATCAATTTTCCCTCCCCCTTTTTTTGGGGGAGCGAAAATTATACCCCAAGGGTTACCCAAGCTTCTTATTTGGGGTTTTTTTGGGCGTCAAATACAGGGGGTGTTTTTAAAACATAAACAGAAATCTTCATCAAACAGTTTTCTGAAAAATTTTAGAAAAAATTTTTATTCGCCCCAAGAGGTGGAAAGGCCCTTTTCACCTGCAGTGGAAGGGGCAACAAAAAACCCCGGGCCCCCAGGTCGCAGCCAGAAAGGGGGACTTTCCGCAGCGGGGTCACCCCCCTTTTGAGGCCACAACTGCCGCTTTCACTAGGGGGCCGTGTTTTTTTCAAAACCCCAAAAGGGTTTTCTTGAAGGGTTTGACTGGGTCTTTACCCCTTCCCCCCAATAACTTTTGACAACCCACCGGGTTCGGGTAACTCAAAAAAAAACCCCTTATTTGGAAATTCCCCTGGAGCGGGTCAGCGGCCCTCACCTGTCCTCAACCCGCCTCTGTCCCCATCCATTTCCCCCACCAAGATCTATATGTGGCTTGGGGTCAGCGCCACCATATAGCGAAAATGAACAATTTTAGGAGGCAAATCACACTACTTGGCAGCGAAGAAATTGGGGCCCAAAAACCCCCCCGCTTTTTGCCCGTAGGCCCCGGGAAAGAAAGATGTTGGGGAAAGGGAAGGGGGGTCATGTTGTGGGGGTCAGCCCTCAAAAACCCAAAACCGGGGATGAGGACACATGACATGAAAAAGCAAATAAAATAAAGAGTACCCCCACCGCACTTGGGAGCCGGGGGAGGCAAAGGGGGTTTAAATCGCCCGGAAAGAGGGCGTCAGTTTCGCGTCAGGGGACGGGGCAGCCAGCAAGGGTAGTGTGGTCGTGAAATCCCCAGGGTAGCAAACATGGAGGTCCCGGGGCCCAAGCGGGCCCCGGGGTAAAAAAAAAAACTTTGCCCGGGGGCCAAGAAAGGCGCAAAAGGGCCCCAGCGAGGCAAAACGGGAGTAGTAAATCAATCAAAGGGGGAGCGGTTTGGGGAAAAAACCGATACTCGCGGTTTTGGCATTCTTTTCTAAGACAAACCCCAGGGGGCCAATATGGGGATAAATTTTAAAACTGGGGGAAAAGTTAAACGGGGGCCCGGGAGCAAAAGTTTGGGAACACGCCCCCGCCAACACAGTACGTCACCCCCCCGGTTTGGGCCTTGGGGAAAAAGGGGCCCGATGTGGGGTCAAAACCTGCCCCCCCCCCCGCAACAGCACAGCACGCCCAGTGGCAAAGCATGCCATTGAAAACCAATCAAAGGGCCCCCCACCTCCCGCAGAAGGGGGCGTTTTTTCTTTTACATCATCTCCCGGCCAGATGCTCCTGCTCCTCGCAAACCCTGGGGACCACAGTCCCTTCCCCAGGCGATTGCCCAAAAAATAAAAAATATGCGGCCAACCATCCCAAGGTGCAGCAGCTGACCCCTGGCCCCCTTTCCCAAATTGTTTATACTGCATTTCCCCCCCTTTCCAAAAAGGGGACTCTACAAAAAACCTTTTTAAGGGACTAAAGGGTTTGCCGAAACCAGATTTGGGGAAATTCCAAGCCTAATTTCTTTCCCCCAAAAAAGGGAGTAACCCCCCACTTTAAGAAAAATGTGAAACAGAAGGGGGGCCATCCTTGAGCTTATCGGTTTGTTCCCAAAGGGGGCAATTTGGGAGCGTGGGCGTCTGACTGTAAAACGGTCCCCGGCCCCGTACCCTGTCCTTTAAAGGGCCCCCTGGGGAAAGTGCTTCCGGCCCAGGGACACCAACAACTTTGGGCAGGGGACGCCGCTTTCCCCCCCACTTGTCAAACTGCGGCTCCTGCCCCCAATGTTTCCCCCTCCCCTCCCCCACCACCACCACCACCCACCTCCCCAAGTACGCTCAAACAAAACCAATGAGTAAGGGGGGACACAGTTCACGGGAGTTCTACCCCCCTGGCCCTTTCCTCGGGGAACGAAATTCCAAAACAGGGGAGGGAAATGCTCCGCGTCCCTGCCCGCAAGAAATCGATGTGTGGGTTTCCCCCACCAACTGCAAATCGGAAAACCCTGGGACGGACAAAGGGGGGAAACATGGGGTCCGCGCTTCCCCCGAGGAGGGATGGCCCCTTCACCCCTTTCATGGCGCATGGTTCAATCTGGTTGTGAAAAGTTCCTGAAGCTTC